>JAHWFP010023683.1:0-10964 GCA_023313725.1 Lithobius niger
CAGGGTCGATTTTGTCGTAGGAGTGACGAGTAACAGATATATGCGAAAAACAACAACCGGAAGCCAGTTTTTCCAAGATGGCGGCCATTTTAGACCTCTTCCGCCACTTAGATTTTTCTAGACTTTTAGTATGTTGTTCATCATGTCTTTCTGAGGCAGAAACAGCAAAATTTACTTCTATTACAATTAGTTCCGGGTTACTTTTTTTGACTCACCCTGAGGCTTGGCTTGCTCGACGGCGTCCTTCTCCCTGATGCACTTGCACCCGTCGTATCTTCCTCTGGACGGCGCCGTGATTGTGGATCCGTCGTGGCGGGCACACCAACACATTCCAGTTGATCCGTGGCATTGCCTCGCGCTGTATGACCCATCAGCCTCGCAGTTCGGGATGAAGGCGCCGACCATACCCCCTCCGCCGGCCTTACGTTGTTGCTCCTCGCATTTGGAGGTTGCAAAGGCTACAGCCAACACGCACGACAACTGAAAATTATCAAAACTGAAGATTATCAAAAAGAGATGCCAAACCGTGTCAAAAGGCTCATCTAACGACTAATTGGGCAATGTAAGTTTGAAAATTATCAACGTGAAAATTTATGGACATAAAATTCCTCCAGAAACAAAAAGGTAGAGACGAAGATAAGACGTTGTAACCTTTGGCACGTTGACAGTCCTTTGAAAGTTGTGATATCCACCCAAAACCAAAACTGGTATAAAAAGCCGCCAAGTTTCCAAAAAGGATCGGCCTTTGAAGGTAGTGATATCATTCAACCAGGGAAAGGCCACCAAGGTTAATCCTTTTAGCCAAGTTACACGCACAGAATAATACTTTGGACGTTAATGAAAACTCGAATATTGCTATCGCGAGTAGCCATGTTCTAGTTTTCATTTAACTTTAGAACTATTAGTCGGTGCGATTAACTTGGCTAATACGAATTACCTTAGTTGAATGATATCATTACCTTCAAAGGCCGATACTTTTTGGAAACTTGGCGGCTCTTTATGCCAGTTTAGGTTTTGGGTGGACAAGTCCTTAGTTCCTTGAGAGAGCCCTGAACACCCATGGTTTTTCTCATATCAGCCGTTAGACGGCGTTAATCTTCAAGTGAAAAGCGTATAATTTGTTTGCCTTCGTTTTCAATACTAACTTAAGCCACAATCAGACACTCAAAAATTCCTCATCAGTTTTTATACGTTACCTGTGTGGTTTGTGCTTGTTTGAAGCCTGTTAATTTTTTTTTATTTCAGTTAATCAAAATATTAGAAAAATGGGGGAGTTAAGTAGCGTTGAGTCAGGAGGTAATAAATGCATACAGGAGAGTAGACTGTCCATGTTGTAATTATCGCTTCGTTTTCCATCCCTGGGCACATGGTCGTGTGTGAGAGAAGCCGTGGGTTTTGTTTCCTGGCTCCAGACCAAATGATTAACATCGATAGAAATGTTATTTTATGAAATCGTAGCTAGAAGGCGTCAACTTTCCCGCTCGTGTTCTGGGACTTTTGGGACACCCTGTATATTGCAAAGTTGCTAGAAAAAAAAGGTAAAAAAAAATATAAAAGCTCAATTTACTCATTTGATTTCAAGATTCGCGAGCAAGTTTTTTTTTTTATGATTCTATTTTTTGGTGATGACTTGAGTGTTGCACTGTGCATACGATAATATTATGGACTGACACTCCGACGAGGCCTTTGGTCTCTCCTTTATGCTGCGTCTGGTTGAGTTTGTTTTTCAGTGCAATTTACATAGAAAACCACAAAAATAACAAACCCACACACCACTAGAGGAGATGGCCGCTTGGGGACAAGGGTCGCATAGAACACGAAACAAAAAACTGAAAAATCCAGTGGAAATCGACACTCCCGTTGTAAGGATGCGCGCCTCTGGGGCCGCTGACCCTGCTAGCTGAGCGCCTAGTGCTTTAAAATCTTTTTTTTTTTCCACATTTTTTTTCACATTTTAAAATCTTGTTTTTTTTCCCCACATTTTTCACGCAGCCAAATTAACAAACTTTCACATAAGTTTTTTAAATGGTAGCCTATAAATGCCGAATTACAACTGCTGAATTTAACAGTCCAGTTAATATTATGTGGAATTCGTTGTATGCAGCTGTCGCTAACAGTTCTGTTCCTGTGTTCTTCATTACCTTGGCTCTTATTGCCTTCAATAGGATCTCTTTCTCGACATCCTTGAAACTGCTCAGCCAATCATGCAGCCCTCTACTTTCTCTTCAGCTTCTTTTTGCTTTCTCAGGCTTTCTGTGTAAGGTTCGGTTGTCTTTCTTTACACTAGCTATACTAGTTCTTGCGTAGTGAAAACTCTTTTGTGGTGACGACCATGGCGAATCATAAATGAAGCCGTCATTCCCAATCCACTGATGGATCCAGTTAAGAAATCCTGTACGATGATCGCTAATTATCTGTTTATTCTCACTAAAACCTCACAGAAGATCACCATTTCCAATGACAAAGCCACATTAAAATAAAAATAAGAAAATAAGTTTGCTGTTGCTGTCTGGCGTGAAATCCAAATTTTTCACACTGCTTACTACTCTTTTCACTTTTCTCAAAATTTTTCGCACACCTTTTAATTTTTCACATTTTTCACAAATTTTCACATTGGTAACATGCCTGCAATACCAACCATACGATTGCAGCAAGTTTGACTTTGCGCGAAATTCTCTTCTGTCTGCTTTGGGCTTTCCTTTCCTGGGAGCAAGTGCTGCGGGTCGCACGACAGGCTACGGCCTTGCGGTCAGTGCAGTGCTCGGGAAGTCATAGGTTTGAGTCCCATTCGGGGCAGTTGTTTTCTTCTGTCTCTCTCAGGCCACGTACTCTTGCAAGGCCAGTCATGAAGCAACTGTTTGTTTATGATTAGTTGTTATGCTTTGTTGTGCAACATTCTTTTCAGTCGCCGAAATCAATTTGCTGGCCTAATTGCATTTAAAGGTACATGCATCCCTGCTGGCTTTCCTGCGCGACTCAGTTTTGCGACATTAGTTAAAACGTACGTAAATGTTCCCAACACAGTAATTTTCTTGTTTTTTTCTTTCGTGCGAGATGATTTTGCGACATTAACTCTAAAGGCCTCTCCAGACAGAAGAAAATTTCGTGCGAAGCAATGCGCGACTACGTGCCTACAAGGTCAAAATTGCCGCAATCGTATGGTTGGTGTTGCGTTAAGGACCAATATTGAAGTCTTTTTTACACCATACTGCGACTCCGTGCAGCCACGTGCAGCCAGTCTGGTTAGGGCTTAACTCGTGTAAATGTTGCAAACGCTATCCTCAACGGGTCGCACGACATACCGGAAGGATATATGTCCCTTTAATGCGTATTGGTATTCACGTCCTTCACCTTTGTGATAAATTTGTTTTAGCCTATATCTTTATTACGGAACCGATCTTATCACATTCTCGACAGAATGCAGTTAAACGATAAGCTCAACGTTCAAGATACCACTCATTTTGGGTTTGCCAAATTGTTAGAAATTGTTGAACAATTTTTTTGCTACGCGCAAAAATGATAAAATACTCATAGTATATTCCGCGTGTCAACCCAAAGTCCTTACATCTCAAGAAGCCCACCTTCGAAGTACTTCCACAATGCTTAAAAACCACAAAACGACGCGCCTTACTGTGAAGCGCCAAGTTGACAACTATTGGCAACATTGTTACTAACTCAAATTCATCAATCACCATTTAGCATCAAGAGATGGAGCCACCGACCAAACCTTCCCTTTCTGCCTTCTATGTCTAAGTAATTGGAGCGAAGCGAGGCCGAAGGTCGAGCGGAGGTCCTATTTGAATACACTCAATTACGACCTTTGTGACCGCATCACGAAATAACCACTGCATCAATTAAAACCAGATTTTGGACATTGATAGCAGTACACCTAGAGATGGTTTTTAAAAAAGAAAACCCGGAATCGGACGTGCTGTTGAGGAATAACGAAGGGTGCCAAAATGGGACAAAAGCCAAGAGCCAAGATGTCAAAAACCGGGATGCCAAAAGGGTTCATAATTTGTTTATGACGTCATGGTTTTTTCATGCAAAGGTTATTTTGGCAGGGCGATGTTCCTTTCTTTCTGATTGGTTGTCCCAATCAAACTATGATGTCATGAGCAAATTGGTCGCGCAACAATCACCGCATCAATTTAAGCCATATTTTGGACCTTGATAGCCAATAAAAAAGTTTATTTTGGCAGGTACAAAGTTTCTTCCTTTCTGATTAGTTTTCCCGATCAAACAACGACGTAATGAGCAGTTTTCAGGTAATTGGTAAATAAACCAAATTGAAGATATTTTACTTCTAGTCAACCGATTTTGATGTTTGAATACACCATTTTGAAAGTTTTTTCACCAGCTTTCCAATGGTCTTAACCCCAAGCAGTTGTGTTGTCTCTTATTGTTCAGAAAGTACAAGACAAAATGTTAATTTTACTGGGGTTTTTGTGTTTTTAAAATGATTTTAGCGTGATACACATCTTCCTTTCAAAAAATGCATGTATACGGCTATATAGTCAAAAAACGAAAAATAAGCTCCATTTACGGCCGTCATCTTGGATTTTAACAAAATTCTCAAGGATGCCAAGGTGGCATCATCCAGATTTGGATACTGCAGTCATTTTACAGATAGAATCGATTGAAAACTGTCGTATATACTTCCAAACAAGCTTTTTTGAAATGGCACTGGACTATAATGAAATAGACCTTTGGGGCCGTACTTGATGTGGAGGATTGAGAAAAATGGCGCTGTCCTTTTAAGTCTTTCATTAGATCCAAGTTTTTAGTTGTGACACGTCTTCAACGGCTCTTACGGTTCACTCTGAGGCGATCATGAATAAAATAGTATAGAATAGAAAATAGTCGGTGCCGGCTAAAAAGCTAAAATCCCCCCCCCCCCAACCCTAACCCCAACCAAGAACAACAAGAGAAACAGGTCCAGACGGTGTTTGAAAAAATTAACGAGGGGGCAGAAACCACGTGAGCCGGAAGAGCGTTCCGTGGCTGCACGACCCGCTCGAAGAAGTATCGATGTATGATGTTACCAAGGGAGAGGTATCCCCTGGTGTTCGAGGTAGAGAAACAGAAAAAATCGGAGATGTTAACATCAATAAGGTGGCGAATGATTTGATACGTCAGGATGAGATCACGTCTGAGGACATGAGAGTTGACTGAAACAAGGAAAAGTTGCTTAATCCGTTTAAGGTAACGGGTAGTGGCGTATAGCTACATGGTGGCATGGGTGGCCAAATGCCAACGTTCTCAGACGGCCTCCGAAAGAAAAGTAGTATACATATATAATGAGAACTATTTACATTTAAAACAAGTGGCTACAGCGACTGCCTAGTGGCACCGGTCTTCTGTAGAGTTCCTCCACTTCCAATGTTGAGGTGCACACCTCTATCATGCACTACAACAGATTCTCTATTATACTAATCTAAAAGCAGTAGCCATCGCAATTGTCGGTTAAATATGTGTTAGCTTTTAGGCCTATTTTACATTTTAGGCGTATTAAATTGTTAACTTTTAGGCTTAATTTTAACCAGCAGTTTTAATTTCGTAAGTAGCAGCTAACGGCGATTTGGATTGTATAGTAAGCCTATTCATTTTTGCAACACGGTGCACCTACAGGGACCCAGTTACAGTATTACAACGTAACACGCAACGTAGCAAATATAGATCAGTGGTAGTAGGGAAGTGACGAGAGAGACGCTGTTGATGAAGCCAACAGCGACTCGTAGCAACTTGACGTTGCCATGGTAACATGATTTTAGGCCTAATTTTAATTATTAGGCCTAATTTTAAAAATGCAGTTTTAATTTCGTAGTAGCAGATAGGCCTAATGGCGAATAAGGTCATTCAGATATTCGCGAGCCGCCATCTTTGAAGGGTCAAGCGAGGTGACATCCAACTGATTTACGTACATTTACGCCCTACATTTACGTACATTATAGACCCTACATTTTACGGTGTACTATCTTTACAATATTTTTTAAATCTTTATTCCAAACCTTAACTACATCGTACAAATACTGGAAACGCGAAAAGGTACGTATTATTAATTTGGAATTTTTCTCGTCAAGCTGTCAATTGTCTGTTGCAATAGTCTTCTCAGCCGGTACGGCTGTACAGAAGATTAAAAGGCTCTAATATGCTTTTGTAAAAGCGGCAGGAAGCTTTTAGCGAGGTGAATTTTCTTTTCGTTGAGCTGCCACGAAGCACGAACGAATGAGGTGTAGTTTGTCTCTGGAGCGGATGACCATTTAGACCAGGCTCGTTTTGTTAAAAGGGAAACTAGGAACCACTTGATTGGAGTCCGAAAAAATGGTTCCTACTTTCACAATAACAAACAAAAATTTGAAAAAATTATGACCTCAGAAATTTTTTACTCGTGCGTTTTTTAATGGCAGGTCGGGTGGGTCCCCAAAGGATAATTTGCCACCGGCCCCGCCAAACGTAGCTACGCCACTGGGTACGGAAAAGAATTTAGTTGCTCACACCACTTAGTGAGCCGGTGCTGACAAGTTTCCAAGCGGGTCAGAAAAGAGGCGTAACATGGGCTAGAAATCTGAGAGCAATACTCCGTCACAGGTATGAGAAAAGCATGGCGAAAAGGGAAGGTTTGACACGAGAGAAACTTTTGAGAGTGTAATGAGCTGTTCGGTAAACTCTGGAAATTAATACTGTTGACATTGATATGGAATTTAAGGGAGGTATCGACCAAGATGCCAAGATCAAGGTGAGAGATTTTCGTAGAAATGATTCTGCCGTTTACGTAGTAAGAAAAGAAAGGATCATGTGAATTGAGCTCCGGTTAATATGGTCATCGGCTCCAGGAAGGGTTTGGTGAACGTTGAGGCGCGATCAGAAATTTTTCTTTTTAGACTGTGGCTTTATAAAAAAACGTTTCATGCGCTAAGCAAAACACCATGCGTGTGCTCTTGAGAAACAATTAATTAACATTTAGAGGCCGTAACGTTTCGTATGGTGGTGATGAGACGGCGTTTTAACGAATGGGATTTGGGTCAACCATGAGCATTTCCGTAGCTTTTTCGTTTTTACTTACCACAATAGCGACGGCGAATTTCATTCTGACACAGTCGTTCCTAAAATAACAGAAGTAAAAAATAAAAAAAAAAACTCGTTAAAGACCTATCATTTACATGATTATTTTATTATTGACAGGCATAAAAAAAAGCGTATACATTTCCAATTAAGCAGTGTACGCTGATGTGCGTTATTCCCTGTAGAGCAGCCGCGACAATAGGGTAGTGACAAAACGTTGTATTAGGCTATTGTATATAACTCTATGCTGGAGCCGGTAACTGGGATAGCTGCAAGGGTCACTGGAGGGGGAAAAGAAGGGCGTGTTACTGAAGACAATGCTGTTAAGAGTGGATTTCTTAGGCCTATAATACACGATTTTTGTCGATTTGTTGGCAGTTGCTGACAATTTTAAGCAAGTGGAATCTTTATTTTCCAATTACCACCTAGCAGCATAAGGGATTGGAGAAAACAACGTTTTTTTTTAAGCCTATGAAAGCCGCTCTCAAAGCACTGCCTTCACTAGAAGTGCCGTTGTTTAAACCTCCATTTTAATCTAGTGCCCCTTGCAGCTATCTCTCTTGTAGCCAATATGACGTCACATGACGCTGCTGTATAACGCCATATTGGCTACGAGCTAGCATCAGCAGAGATAGCTACAAGGGGCACTAGATTAAAATGGAGGGGAAACAACGGAACTTCTAGTCAAGGCAGTGCTTTGAGAGCAGGTTTCTTAGCCTTCAAGTTGTTTTCTCCAATCCCTTTTGCTGCGAGATTGTAATCGGAAATGAAAAGATTCCACTTGCCAGAAATGTCAGCAACTGCCAACTAATCGACAAAAATCGCGGGTTTTAGGCCTAAGAAAACTGCTCTAACAGCATTGGCTGCAGTAAGATGCCCCAATTTCCCCCCTCCAGTGCCCCTTGCAGATAGCCCAGTTATAGACTCCAGCATAGAGTTATATATAATAATGTGACGTTATTGTGACTGCCCTATCGTTAATAGAGCAGTGACATAACGTAGTATTATTGTATATAACTCTATGGTGGAGCAATTTACTGGGTTAGCTGCAAGGGGCACTGGAGGGAGAAAAGAAGGTCGTCTTACTGTAACCAATGCTATTAGACTGGATTTCTTAAGCTTATAACGCGCGATTTTTGTTTTTGGAGAAAACAACGTTTTTTTAAGCCTAAGAAATCCGCTTTCAAAGCACTGTCTTGACTGGAAGTGCCGTTGTTTTCCCTTACTTTTTAATCTAGTGCCCTTTCTAGCTATGCCCTCCAGATGCTATCTCATAGCCAATATGACGTCAATTGCCTCTGCTCTATACAGACCAACTTCGGTGTCATGACGTCATTGGCTCACTCGGGAGACATGCAGGCCTGCAGGGGCATATTGCCCCCTCCAAAATCGGAGGATCTAGACACACGCTCGTGTATCGCGTCAACTTAGGCAACAAACATCAGAACAACCATCACATCAATTCAACTGTCGAGGTTGTAAACCATTGTAGCGCGACGCCATAGCGTCAGTGTCTTATATCCTGAAGCAGAGTTGGGCACATTTCAGGTATTTAGGGAAAAATAATAATGTGGTACAAAAGCTTAAATCATTGTGTTGAAATCGAGAGCAATGACCCACCTGACAAAAATTAACTCGTGTAGGAATGCCAGCTAAGCTGCTTTCAATGCAAAATCTGACCCTCAATAACGTTGAAAATGTGTTACTACAAGTTACTACTAGTCCGCTCATCCCGATGTTAAATCCCATAGGGTGATTATTCAACGATACCAAGATAACGGGAAGGCTTCCAGCTATGAAATTGGACGAATGGATGCAGTACAATACGAACTGCGTACCTTTTATGGTTTGGAGCCTGGGGGCGTAACGGGGGATGGCGTGGGAGGGCGCGTAAGTACGAAAATATTGTTATAACCATTGTTAGTATTGTCAGTATCGTCTCTCATTGGACGGCCAAAGTTCGGACAATGAGAACGTGTATACTGACGTGACGTGCCTAGACACACACTAGTGTATCACGATAAATCTAAACAACGTTGCCAAAGAAATTGTATTCACGTCCAATTCACGAAAATTAAACCAACTCTAAAAACAAAGCAAAATAAACAAAGCCAAAAACAAGTGAAGAGACCACCAAGTTGAAGTGATTCGGCCCTTCAAACGATTAATACCAACACTCCAAAACTAACTAAATAAACCAAATTACATCAAAATTAAAACCAAACCAAAAACCTATAAAGAGGTCACGAAGTTGAGAATGGTTCGGCCTACACGCAAAAGGTATTATAGCAAATGTTGAAAACTAATTTCTTGTTGACGTGGCACTTTATTACACATCTGCATGGTAGTGGAATTGAGTCAGTACACAATTTAAAAATAAGGAGTGATACGTCAAAAACCAAAACTGGTAAAAGGGGCCGCCAAGTTCCGAATGGTTCGGCCCTACAAAGGAGTGATATCAACATACCAAATCATTCCCAACTTAATCGCACCGAATAATACTTTGGACGTTAAATGAAAGCTTGAACATTGCTACCGAAAGTAGCGATGTTCTAGTTTTCACTTAACGTCCAAAGTATTATTACCGAAAGTAGCAATGTTCTGGTGTTCATTTAACCTTCGAACTATTAAGAGGTGCGATTAACTTGGCGAATGTTTTGGTGTGTTGATGTCACTCCTTTGAAGGGCCGAACCATTCGAAACTTCCTTTTACCAGTTTTGGTTTTTAATATGATATAGAAACATCTGGCCAGCTAACCAACCTAACCAAGTTTTTGTTCACTGTCTGTTGTTCCTGGGGTTCGCTCGTCGATAGCTCGTTATGTAGCACTTTCCTAGATAAAATTGGACAGATCTGCAGCGGCCGATCCGTTCAGATTGAAACAATCAGGCCGCTTCCACCAAAAGTTTCGTCACGTATCAGTCTTTTTAGAAACGGACTACACCAGCACTTTCCTGAACCAAATATCAGAGCAGTTAAGTGGCCCCGATCCGACCCCGACGATGCTCGGAGGCTTCCATCAAAGCTTCATCTCCTTTCAGTGTTTTAGGAATGGACTCGATGCTTCATCGCATGGATGAGTGTATGTTCAGAACCCCTTTACTGTGTATGTTCACCATCATGCTTGCTAAGCCGTTTTACGTTATCTATACCGGCCGATAAATAAGTTTGCCTCACAGTTAAAGGAAATTACCCAGCCTGTAGATTTTTTACCCCTCGACCGTGTATCATAAAACCTTTCTAAAAAAAAAAACTTGAAGCTGTTGGTGTCCGAGGTCTACCACTTCAGCTAAATTGAAAGAGGGACCCACCCAGCTCGACAATGGAATGAGCTTTTCTGTAAACTCTGGAAATGATACTAGAGGGCAGTGACACGACGTAGTATTATTGTATATAACTGTATGGTGGAGTCAGTAACTGGGTTAACTGCAAGGTGCACTGGTGGGGGAAAAGCAGAGCATCTTACTGCTAAAACGCGCGATTTTTGTCGATTTGTTGGCAGTTGCTGACATTTTTAAGCAAGTGGAATCTTCATTATCCGATTACAACCTCGTAGCATAACGGATTGGAGAAAACAGCGGTTTTTTAAGCCTACGAAATCTACTCTCAAAGCACTGGCTTGACTAGAAGTGCCGTTGTTAACCCACCATTTCAATCTAGTGCCCCTTGCAGGTATCTCTCTTGTAGCCAATATGACGTCACTTGACGCTGCTCAATTGACATTGATATGGAATTTAAGGGAGGTATCGACCAAGATGCCAAGATCTAGGTGAGAGGTTGGGTTGTTAAAGAGTCTCAAGCTCTTGTAGTAGAGACTAGGCTCGATTTTGGGCCCAGTTGCTACATGGTGTACCATCCCTAACCAAAAGGTGTTTTCCTTAGAAAGTAGTGATATCAC
>JAHWFP010023723.1:2672-12941 GCA_023313725.1 Lithobius niger
AAGGACCGTCCTACGTCCATCTAAAGGTGAAGAAGTAATGGCGTAGAGGCAAAAGCGTATGGTGATTTTTCGAATTAAATCTTGTCTTGCGAAACCTCTAATAGCCCGAAATAGACATGCTTAGGATATTCTGAAAGATGGGGATCTATTCTTTCCGTCAATCCTAACCGAAATTGTTTAGCTTGGATAAGACCGTTCTACGCCCTTTTAAAGATGCAGCTGTAGTGGCTAGTTTCAATTTCAAAGTGCCATTGTAATGCTCATATTTGTATTTGTGTATATGCTAAGCAATATCGGTTAGGATTCGTGGAAAGTATAGAGATCCACCTTTCAGAATATCCTAAGCATGTTCATTTCGGGCTATTAGAGGGTTCGCAAGACCACTTTGAATTAGAAAATCGGCACATGCTTTCACCGCTACACCATTACCCCTTCACCTTTAAATGGAAGTAGGACGGTCCCTATGCAAGTTAAACAATTTCGGTTTGGTTTGATGGAAAGAATAGATCCCCACCTTTTAGAAAATTCTAAGCATGTCCATTTCGAGATATTAGAGGTCTCGCAAAACTAAGTTTGAATTCGAAAATCACCATATGCTTTCGCCTCTACGTTATTACCTCTTCACCTTTAGATGGATATAGGACGGTCCCTATCTAAGTTACACATTTTCAGTTAGGTTTGATGGAAAGAATAGATCCCCACCTTTCAGAAAATGCTAAGCATGTACATTTCGGGCTATTATAAAGCTCGACAGAGCACTTTGAAACTAACAATTGAAGAAATTATCCAAATTATTAGGGGGTAAACTTGAAATACGATTTTTCGGGTTCAATGGTTGCTTTTACCTAAAAGATGTGTATCACCCGTCTTGTCCAGAATTGTGTGCTGAATATTTTTGTTTCACATTATGCTTTTGATTTGTTGAAGGTTAAGAAGTTACAGCCAAAAACCTTTTTTGGGGGAGAGGGGGCAGAGGGAGGGGGTTTATCGAGATGCCCAAGGATGACAGAATGTCATCAACCGGTTTCATGAAGCTGACCATGTCCTTGATCAAATTCACTGGTAAAAAAACTTAATACAAAATTTTGGGGTTGACCTGAAATATGCCATTTGGCTGCCGGACTATAATGAGTCCTATTTTTCTTCAGTGTAGCCACGATGTAGGACTAACTACATCAAAATGTTTTTAAGTCAAATTTGGCCAGACACAGACAATAGAACCCGGATTTCAGGGAGCTTGGATTATACGTAGCTTTGATAGGGTGGCCCCACTCGGTGAACGCGTCTGAGCTATAGCACAGCTATTTCTCGTGGTAAGGTATACACGAGCGAGATTCAGTTAGTGACGTTTTTGCTCCCAAACCAATCCTCGAAACAGACGACGCTTGGTTTTTCGAAACCAACAAAAAGGTTTGTTTTAACTAGCCAGTAGTTTTTAACGAAATGAATGAATAATTATTAAATATCTGATCGCTCAATCTTTGCTGAACGTTAAATTACACATTATTAAAACAAAACGAAAAATTCTTACCCGATCACCCGAGACGATAGTAGCTGACGTGGTTGCGTTGAAACCAAAACAATGGCATGCGTTTACAATGGTAGCTTGTGACGGTTCTCTCCTTCTGATAACAAACGTTGCGATTTTCAGTCGCATTGTCGATTGTACTGGTAGGTTATTGCATTTTAAAACAATTTAAGCAATTAGAGCGGTCCGGCTTACGTTTGATGATGCGTACTCTTTCGTTTGTTAGTCCAATTTTGTGTGAATTCATCAGAAAAATCAAAAGCCAATGATATGCAAGAATCGGTAAAATGGCGCAAAAAATGGGAGCAGAAACGTCAGACGCGTTTGAAGTATGTACAGCAGCTTTCTAAATCTCGCACGGTTTCTCGTGGTACAGCGTAAGGGCGCGTTTATGCAAGGACAATTTTCTCGCTCACTAGTTTTTACTTGGTCAATACTAAATCTGTTGGCTGCTTTCTCGCCTTTGTCGGAGAATGCGGCTTTCAAGTTGTCTATACGTAGTAACCATGGCAACAACGCGGATGCAAATTTTCTCCTCGTGCCTCGCGACACGACCTACGATGCTTGTAACATGACAGTGTCGATTTATTACAACAAGAAAACAATTTTTACTGCAGTACACGACGACGGACAGATTCCTGAATGCCGGTATTCGATGATTCGTCTTCGATTCGACAACCCCGAAGTGGACGCCATGTTGGATTTTGAATTCTCGCTGCGAGTAGCTGTTTATTCTACCGTCGTTTGATCACTGCTAGAAACTGTTTTTTCAGCGAGAAGAGCAAATGTTGGAAATAGCGTGAAATGGCAACAATGTTGTAGCAATGTTTAAAATGACTGTTGCACTTTGTTCTTTGTCCGTGTTGTTATTTATAATACATTTAATTTGCTGCCTATTACCGCAATCATTTAATAGAAACGGGAAATTAATCGTAAATAAATAACGGTTGCATAGCAAATAGCTTTTGGCTAGCGAGAAGGTCTCGTTGCGTAAACGAGCCCTAATAGTAAGTGGGTCCACCCTATCAAAGCTACATGTAATCCAAGCTCCCTGCCGGATTAATGGTTCGAACGTGCAAATTAGATTCAAATAATATTTTTGCCATGTTCACCCTTTATCAGGTCAATGTAACAAAAAAATAATTATAAGCCGTTGTTAGCACCCTTCAGAACCGTGAAGGGACGACGATTTCAAATGAAACCGGAATAGTTTTGAAATTCCAAATGTACGATTAAGTCAAACAGTAGCGCACCGAACAGAGTATTGAATTCCGGATAGTGTGCAGCGGACCCCCCCCCCCCCAACTTACCTACCAGCACCAAACCCCCTCCCCGTTTCAGCCCATACCAACAACTCAATGGAATATGTTTTAATTTTAGGATGCTAGCTAAAAGCTCGTGCTATGCACTGGTGGTGTTTGATGCAACATTGGGACGGTTTGCTGTCTCGTGTGTTTGTCGCGGAAGGCGTGTATCCTGTCTATGCATTTTTGCGCACACTGGCTAACAAACGATGATTTTCTTTTCGCTTCGCTCACTCAATCAGCGCCTCCCCTGACCCGGCTCCATGCACTTTGATATGAATATTTCCACCGGAAAAATAAATAAGCCTTTTACAGCAAAGTCGAAACGTTTAGCTCGCCGGCTTTGTCATTTTTTTTTTCAATATTTAACAGAATTTCAGTAATCCTTTTATTTTAATTGTCTACAACGACAGAACCTTTAGCAAGCGGTTAATGCCCCATTCAGTGTGATGTGGCGTGAGCCAGCATCACGTTGCACGGCCCTGACCCTTCCCCACATTCCATTGGTTCGTGTCTATTTTTTTACTTGATTCTAGGCAAAGCGCTTTCAATATTTAACGGAGTTTCACTAATCCTAAAATTGTAATCTGTTACAACGACAGAATCTTTTGCCAGCGGTTTAAAATCAAGATGCATATACGTGAACTGGAGCATTGTTTCATCCATAGTTTCAGTTTATTGCCAACAATCATTCCGTGGGTACAATAATCGAATGCTGTTATTATTAGATGGGTGGCCGCGTTCGTCGGGTGGCCGTTTTACAACACTGCAACTCGTTTTTATTAATGTAGATGCAGTATTATTGATACAGCATTGTTGTAAGTGTCACAGTAAATCACTTCAGAAGTGCGGGAAATCGTGGGTTGTGGCTTGAATGTTTGTGTTTGTGCATTGGTGTGGAAACATTTCAGGAAGTGCAGGAGACCATGGGTTTTGGCAGGACCAATGTGGTTGAACAAGAAGACTATGGTTGTGGTTTGGTTGTGTTAATGTAGCAATACGGCTGGGTGTAAGTTGCAGTTTATGTGGTTGTGTTTTGTAAATTTATAATGGGGTAGGAGCGTACGACCGTGGGTCATGGCTTCTGCGAATAAAATTGAATTGAATAAATCACTTCGGGCAGATGACCAAATCCTATGTTATCCCGTTAGCGTTCGTATACAATAAACCTCGGAAGAACTAAACTATCACAATAAATCACGTAGAGAGGGACCATTGTTGCGAAAGTATGCCAATAACCACTACTTAATCACGAAACTAACTACAGTTGCATGCGTACGAAAACGCATCATTGTTGAACGTTCTTGTTTGGTGAAGGGGCTATTCGTTGATGTTCGTTCCTTGAACGGTGATAAGGCAACAGGCACGGCCGTAGCGAGGCAGGGGCAAACGGAGCAGTGCCTCGGTGCCCCCAACTAAAGCCCCCCTCCCCCAATTCATGGGGAATGTAAACATACAAATATTGTTTTCGCATGTAACTTGTGTGCCGGTGCGGTGCCGCTAGTTGTGTTGTATGTTTTGTTGTTTCCTAAATGATCGTGGTGTGTCGTGTGGCACCAGCTACGCGAGTGAACATCTGAACGAAACTTAGTTACAATAACGGGAATACCAACGAACCACACCGACATAACGGGTGAAGCGATACTATAGGTGGGATTCAGCCCTGCTTCAGCCTAACGGAGAATTAGCCTATAATGATGTTTACTCACATGATGTTAGAAAGCCAGCCAATGCAGTGGTCCAGTTTCGTAAAGATGATGTATTTGCTCGCCTTGATTCACGGGGCTTGGTGGCTTGTGACTTAAGGGCTACAGCCGTTGGTTTCGGGCATGGCAAATTTGGTGAATTTCGGGAGCGGCAAATTTGGTGAATTTCGGGGGCAATTTCTAATTAGTGGTCCCAAAAGAGGTGTTGACCAGTCGGGGAGTCGAAATTGGAATGCCAGCACCTAGCCATGGGCGCACGGGCCATCATGTCATCAAGACCTCCACGCCCTGATACAATGATTGTGGGTTACAAATCGTGCAAAGGGACTGTTGTTACAATGAATTTGGTTCACAAAATGGTTTATAACATGGCCGATTTGTTGGTAATAATGAGTTGGTCATGCAGTTCATTGTAGAAAGTCCAAAACTTGATCGGTATTGTAGCTACCACTGACCTTGATAATGGCAGCGCCACAGGACAGGTGCTGCAGAAGCTGGGGCGGGGGAAGAATAACCGCTAACCTCATTCAGCGGTCGTACAAGAAATTTTGACATAAAAAAGAAAATTTGTAAAATTAAACGTGTGGCAAGGTGAGAAAAACTGGTTGAACTGGAGGTTGTCTGGTGCAGCAACGACAAATTGTTTAACATAAGCTATATCATAATCGAAAAATTTGATGTAGATATGAACTTCAGAATTAACTAAAGAGTCAGAAAATATGATATAACCTAATTGATTTACCTAGGGGGTGGCACCAGGTCCTCCAGTCCGCAATTGCATACATTTAACATTCCTAGGTTACCCGATTTCACTACGTTTTGATGCGGTGCAAAATAAGAAAAGGGGTCGACTCCGCGTTTTTTTTTAAATGCCACGTAGAAATTGGTACAAATTTCATGGACACATTGGCTAAGGGTCAAGTGTGACACAGATAAAATTTAAAAAAGCTCACCTCAAGCCCTCGGAAAGTAGCCTCTTATTTGCACCAAACGAGTGTAGTTTAAAGAATTAAATGAATTTACAAAAGCTAAATAATCTTAGCGCCGTTTTGCACACAAGAAAACGTTACTTTTCCACACAAAAAAAAATTCTCAAAATCCGGTAGTTGAAGAAATTCTAAATTCCTCCGGCAAAGTGGTAAACCAAGTCGTTGTTAAACCGTTACAGGAAAAATCTCCGAATGGAAAATCTTGGAATGAAAAAAAAAGATGGCGGCCCTCCAAGAAACCCAAAATTGGCGGCTTAAATGCCGTGAAACTGAGACAATTTTGGGTTTCTGGTCTCAGGAGGGACGTCAAAGGCTGAGACCAAAAGGAAGGAAGAGAAAGAAAAAATTAAAATTACAATCTGACATAAGTTGTGTACGTTACCTTTAAAAGTGGAAATAAATTCTAAAAGGACTTCTTGACAGATGAACCACAATGCCATAGGGTGTATAACATAGGGTGTATAATAAACTAAAAGTACATTCGATTTAACAACAACAAAAGTTAAGAATGGATCTGGAGTTTGCTGAGTGGCATTGTTCCCTAAATACAATGGTTTAAACAATTTAAAACAATCAAAATGATCGTTTAGGGTTCCGTAACTCCGGAATGGATCGACCAATTGAAAAAGTGGTCCCTGTAAGGTTGAAGCCCAGGGAAATTTCGGGCTCAGATCATGTTTCAGATTTTAGGTAGGTGCAGTAGTTTTTTCTGACTACTGCCAAGAAGAACAAGAACCGTGTCAGCCAAGAAGAACAAGAACCAGAACAACAAGAAGTGAACAGTTTTCAAATTTATGTGTGGCTTCCTACGTTTACTCTTGCACGGAATTGCATAAAAGTTGGTGTAAAGTTTGGAAAAGTTGTTATGTACTATCTGGCTAAGTTTGGTCGAAATATATTGAATAGAAACGGAGAAATTAATAGTTTTAGTTTTGCTGGAGAAAGGACTTCCATTATATACACGGCTATCGCCGTGTATGATAGATTGATAATAAAATAATGTTGTGTGGCGTTGAGTGTGTTTACTAATTGTTACTGAAATAAACAAGTTATCGACTTAATCCTTGTTTACTGTTACCACCAGTCCATGTGTTGGTTGACTTCCTGAAAAGATTTTGTCAACAATAATGGATTTGGTCGACAATGTGTGACGTAATATATTGTTGTGTGATTGTTGCTGACTAGGCTGACTATGATTTTCGCCCCATTTATTTGGAGTCTATAACAGTAGTTTCGGATAATCAGAATAGTCATAAACAACGTCCGGTTTAATTTCGTTTCTTCCGACACATTTCTCGAATTTGTAGCCTAGTACTTCCAAAGGAGAAGACAAACAAACAACTTTCCAACCATGCCACCAAAAATTCAATCTTTGTAATGATAAGTACAAGCCGATTCGCTCGTTCATTTGGTGTGGTCTCGTTAAGCTCAAGGGGATTTCTTGTTTCTCCACGTATGCTACCGCTGACTGACATACCACACGTTTAATCAAACAAACAAAACGGTTGGATATATCACACACAAAAAAAAACACAATATAAAATAAAACGTGTATAATAAACAAATTAAGCTCTCACAACGCACACAAACATTAAAAACTTCGTACACTGAGTAAAAACAGTCCTCGTTCCCTCGAATTGGAGTTCAAATTATAGTTCGTTAGGTTCGAGTGAACTCTAATTCGTTTTTATTCATGGACCTTCACAACTGTGAGCGTCGGGATCCAAGCTCTAATGCTTTTTTTCTAAAAGGCGAATCCGAATTTTGTTCAGTTAACATTATTTTAAAAACTGTCGTAAGGTTTTTTTTTTTAAAGCAGCGCAAATGTTTGTTTGTTGACGCCGTATGCACGCGAATATCAAACGCCACACAACAAACATATTGTCTTTCAGCACTTTGTTTTAAAAAAAAATCTACAATCTAAATAGAAAACGTAATCTTCTCTTCTCGAGCTGTGCAGCATCTAGATGTGAGGGATCCTTTGGTGTTCTCTGTGGTTTGGAAGCTTTGGCAGGCATTACAGACGGGGTGTGTGGCCGTCCGGTGGGTGAAAGGCCACTCTGGTGTATGGGGTAATGAATAGGCGGATATGCTGGCCAAAGAAGCAGTTACGGAAGGTGCTGATGAAGTGGATTTGATTTTGTCTGTGGGGTTTAGGCGTCAGGCTGTCCGTGAGTGGTTGTTTCGTGAATGGGAGCAGCAGTGGCAACAGGCCCCGTCTGGCAGAGTGCTGTATGCGATTCAGCCTCATTGTGAGCAGCGGTATGTACTTAATGAGTTCCCCGGTTGGAAAGCCCGTCTCTTGAATCGGCTACGCACGGGTCATACGTTGTTGTGTGCGCACCAGTATAGGTTAAGTTGGCTGGGTTCTCCGTTGTGCCTAGTGTGTGGGGTAGAAGATACACCTCAGCACTTCCTCTTAGAATGCACACGTTTTTGTAGAGAGCGTCAGGTGATGGTAAGATGGTCTGTTTCCCATCAGACTGTACAGTTGCTTCTGATGAGTGCATCTGGAACTGCTACCAGGGAGAGGCTGCAGGCAGTAGTGTAATATTGCGTCCGTGCTAAGGTTAGACTATGATGTGGACGTGGTTGTCATATGGTTATCATATGGTTGTTTGGCTCCATGTTCCGGTATTGTCTGGTGATGGCATCTAGTTTGTTTGGGGTTAAGTTTAGTTTGTTCTTGTAGTTTTATTGTAGTCAAGAGCGTACGAATGTAGTCATGGCTCTGGATTAAAGAATTGTATTAAAGAAAGAAAGAAATACAGATGCAAACCCATCGGCTTTGCTACCAAACCAACCAACACCAACCAACATGGCTACCACCAAGTAGTTTCAAGTTTTTCCAATCTGTGTTTAATCCTTTGCAGGATGTTAATATTGTTGGCCATGGCAGTGTCGCTACCTGACCGTGTCTTATGCATAATATTCATATTCGGCCAGAGGGCATTGAGAGTTATATTCTGAAGCAACCCAACTCGAAAGCGTGCAGTCCTGACCATGTTAGTGTCAGAATGTTAAAGCTTGCCCCAACAGTTGTCTCACGGTATTTGTGTACTATCTTTGTGCAATCTATTCATGCTGGGCAAATTCCTAATGACTGTAGGCACGCTGCAGTTACACCAATACATAAATCTGGTAAAAAGAGTGATGCTTAGAATTATAGGCTTGTTTCTCTTACTAGCGTCCCCTGCAAAATATTAGAACACATTGTTGCTAAGGCTATGGCGGTCTATTTAACGAAAAATGAACTGCTCAGTAATAAGCAATTTGGCTTCAGGATGGGAGGATCCTGCGAGTTGTTGTTAGCTAGCTTTATTCACAGACTTGCTAAAACCATGGATGAGGGGGGCCATTACTGATGTGTTTTTTGATCTCTCGAAGGCTTCTGACAAGGTGCCTCACGATTTTCTACTTTCAAAACTGCAGTCGTTTGGTTTTAGTCAGGAAGTGTTGATGTGGATTGGGGCTTTCCTCACTGGTCGTTCTCAGTTTGTGCAGCTGGAGGGTATGAAGTCTGCAGAGGTCCCCGTTACCTCGGGGGTACCACAGGGGTCTATGATTGGGCCGTTGTTGTTTATTCTTTATGTGAATGATCTCCCCAGCCAGTTTAGGTCGGACAGCGCGATGGTTGCCGATGACTGTGGAGAAGCCAGGCGAATCTCATCCTTTGCCGACAGTCAAATTCTGCAAGAGGACATCATCGTGATGGAACAGTGGTACGATAAATGGGGCATATGTGCATGAATCCCAGCAAAACTGTTTTTATGCATGTGAGCTGTAAGACTGGTAATCTTTGTGATGTTGTTTACAAGGTAGAAAATGTACAGATCAGGCAGGTAGACGAAACTAAATATCTTGGGATTATCTTGTCTGCCAACTTTGCCTGGACCAGTCATATTCAGTGTGTTTTGACGAAGGTGGCCCAGCAAACTGGGTTTATTAGTCGTGTGATGTGGGACTCGACTGTCGATGTGAGGAAAACTCTTTTTGACATGCTTGCTAGACCTTACCTAAACTACGCTTCTGCTGTTTGGCATCCAACAGGGTCTGAGGCTGCAGCTTTAGAAGGGCTGCAGAGAAGAGCTGCAAAGATGGTTTACCGTACTTGGGCACGTGACGTTTGTGTCACGGGTTTAATGGGCGACCTGGGCTGGACCACTCTAGAGAGAACAAGGCTGGAGCATAGATTGACTCTCCTGTTCCAGGTGGCAACTGGTGATACAATTTTGAATCCTATGGATTTTATGAGCCACCCTGACTACCTTGGACGTCACGACCATCCCAGAAAGATTAAGTTGTTACAGTGCCAAAGGAACGTTTTTGCCCGCACATTCTTCCCTGACACTATCAAACATTGGAACGCGCTGCCAACAGCGAGCGTAATGTGTGACAGCGTTACTTCCTTCGAGATATCTTTGAGGCGTGGTTGCAGTCCTCCTGTCTGCAGTCACTCTACTGTTTATTAACGTTTCTTTTGGGTTTTCATCTATATTTTTAATTTTGTCATTTTTGGTGTGTTATGGATATTTGCATCATACCCAACTTGGGTGAGCAAAAAAAGATATACTTATAAGTTTCCAGCTTAGAATAACAAGCTAACTAAATACGGATGCAAACCTATTTACGTTGCCTTTTAGACTTATATGTCAGACTGCCTGAGAGGGGAATCGAACCCACGACCTCTGAAATCAAAGGCCAAGGCCCTACCGCTAAGCCAGACTGACAAGGCCGTGTCA
>JAHWFP010023728.1:7253-26610 GCA_023313725.1 Lithobius niger
GGGGGAAATTGAGGCTTAATGGCGCGTCGACAGCTTGGTCATTAGCGCCAACCTCAGTCACAGTGCAGTGGTCCGGGTTGCCACTGCACCACACATTACAGAGACATTATTCAAACCCCTAATCTAAATCTTGTCATACATCTGTACCTCCTGCAAAAATTGAAAAACACCGGACAGGAGGACAGACTTATCGCCCAATTGACGCGCAATGTCACGCGGAAGATGGAACCGACGACGAACACCATCAAGATGGCGACAATCAACAAGTAAGTGCCGGACCGTAAGTGGCCGCCGACACCAAGAACATTCAGGAGGGTCAACCCCCCGCAAAAGGAAACAGTGAGTAAGTCTGGTGTGACCAATTCGCAAACGGGCCAACACAACCTCCTCACGGCGACTGCGGCGACACGCCGAGTGCCACTCCTCGACAGTGCCTTTAATGGCCCGTAACTTATTGCCGTCCTGTCTGTCCCACGATGTTTGCCAAAAAGCGTGTAACCTCAGACGCAGAGTTGGAAAGGCATCTGAGGGAACAAGCCTGAGATCCCTACCGAGAGGGCCAGAAAGAGAGGGCTCAGCAACGGGCTCAGCAATGGGCTCAGCAACGGTTCGTGACATCTGGTTACTTCCCTAGGTTTCAGTTTTGTGGTGGAAGGAACCGTGTCGTTGTAATTAGAAACCAACTCGGTGATAATGTGTATCCACTTGCAATTCCCCTGCCTGGTGAATTTTTTCCACATTCGAGTTTTCAGCATTCTGTTGAAGCGTTCAACCACGCTCGATTTCTTCTCAGAATACGTAGAGTACATGTTGATATTATGGCACGTAAGTAGCGCTTTGAAATTTTTATTGTAGAACTCACTACCGAAATCGACTTGTAAATTTTTAGGGGCTGTCGCTCCTGAGAGTATCTTACTCTACGGTAACATCTAGACCAGTTTTAGATTTAAGAGGAATGGTCCAAGCAAACTTGGACATGACGTTAATGCAAGTCAGTAGGTAGTTAAATCCTTTATTTAACTTAGCAAATGGTATGATCTCCACCAAGTCAGCCTGCCTTAGATCGTTTAGGTTCAGTACAATGACATTCTATCTCGGAAGATTTTTCCGAGTTGGTTTGTGAATTTCGTTAACGAGTTGATCCATTTTTTTTATTTCCTATTCCGAACCTGAGTCTTGTTTTCATGATTTTCTTAACAACGGAAGCGGCTAGTTTTTCCCTCCATGCCAGAGATGGATCCTCTCTCAGCCTGTAAGATTTTGAAATTAGAACTTCATCGGCGGCGTGGCGATCTTGTAAGTCGGAGCTTTTGGCGTATGCTATATCGTGTCCTTTGCAAGCTTCGTCTAGTTTATTTATTCCAGGATCTCCTAAGGCTAGTCGCTTCTTCAGCTAAGTTCCAGGACCGCAGTATTGATAACCCGGTAAATGTATTTCAACGGGCAAGTTATCTATGATATTGTTGACGAGTCCCTTCCCCACTTTGACGAAGTAAGCTTTTTTGTACCCCATACACTGCAAAACACTATCTCCATCAGTCTGTTGTTTCGTGAAGTTGTCGAAACTAGGGCCTTCGAGTGGTTAGGAGTCGAATGTTTACATTTGACGCAATATTTCATCTTGCGTTCTTTACGGTTGCTCATTTTTACTATAGTACAATTCTTTTTTTATCTCTTTAAAAAAAAAGACATCATGGATTCCTGTTCGATAATTCTCACCGGCAAAGACTACGAATAGAAAATTAATCTAAACACACTCATTCATTTGGACTCTGAAAAAAATTACGAATTGGCTCTGCTTAATTTAGATACTTATAACAGCATACACAATATCACCTAAAAAATAACGAAATTCAGTATACTACCGATGCTGGCGCTTCATGGCAAAAAGTGTTAGTAAGTTCCGGTGCTTACAAAACTGAGAATTTGAATAAATTTCTCCTGTCTGCGAAAGATGCGAATGGACACAGCACGGATGCCATTACGATTCTTCCGAATCTAAACACTTTAAGAACCAACTTGATAATTACCGATCCGAATTACGGAATATCTTTTTCGGGTGACAAGAGTTTGGCTACAGTCTTGGTGTTTGACTCAGGCAACTACATCAGAAGTAGTGAAAGTCGATATATAGTCGACATTATGAGCGTCAATACAATTTTTGTACACGTGGATATCATAGCCAATTTGAACCTAAATAATGACTCTCACCCCACTTTATGCTCCTTTTATCCCAATTCGCCACCCGAGTTAAAAAACATAGAGTCCCCACATAATTTAATTTACCTCCCAGTTACTACAAAGGTAATCAGAAGTATGTGAGTTTGGCTCACATCCCAGACCAACGAGCCATTGGATTTAATGCTCACGGTGCGTCTTCATTTCAGATCTACGAATTAAATATAAAAAAAGGATAAAATGCTCGTGTTTGGAAAAAAAGAGAAAAGACTCTTTCTTAATTTTAACTCTAATAATAAAAAAACAAACGGTTTGATGCCTAGACATAAAGCTTTCATCAAATTCATAACAACACCCAAAAAATGAGCATAGTAGAAGATTACTTAAAAATCAACAACCCTTTGGTGTACAATTCATCGGTCGAGTTTTATACCTACCACGAATACAATCTTATTGTTGGCACCAATCTTTACAACGTAAATTCAGAAATCCGCATACATGCAGAAAACCAAGATTTATTTCTGCATGTTGCCAATAGTTGCCTCCTGATTAAAGGGAAGTTATTGAAGTACATTGACTCGGCTTATGCTTATGCTGACGTAGCCGTGTTGATTAATAATGCTCCCATGTTATTATTTTCTAATATCAAATACCCAAGTGCAGCCTGAGTCGCTGCTGAATTAACCGATAACTTGATGTTCAAACAGCGGCCGCGTCCATCATCGTCAAAACATAAAGTAATTCATAAACAGCCATAGAACGTAAAAGTATACATGTTTTCATTATCGCTATGTATTCTATGGCTTATCTGGGAGAGAAACTACAGATTACCTTAATGGCTTCATGCACTTTATTTAAGATTGCCAAAATTGTGAGTGATAAGAATCTTAGTAGAAACAATTTGATAAAGCTAAGGTCACTATAAAAATAAATATTAGGATATGTATCGAGATAAATATTGACAGGAGTTTATAAATCCATACACGTCCTTATTGCTAAGTATTCCATGGATTGCACACAAGGTCGCCTGGTAGAGAAAATCTTACAAAAACTCCATAATGGTTAAGGGACCCAACAAGTTTTCACCATAGAAAGTTGTGATATCAGAGCCAAATGATCGTAGAGGCCAAAAGATTGCCCAGAATTGGCTAAATTAGTTTCCATAGCCGCTGAAGGAGAATGGTAGTCTCTCACTCTACCCTAGCCGGCAGTCCTGGCGGGGACTTTGCCATGTTCTCCTGTCCACAACTCAGCCACGATGACCACAATGCAAATAACCATAATATTGGTCTGCCCTCCTGTCATATAGTAAAGTAATAGATGGATTTTACGTTGATAGTGATTTCCTTAATTTTCAAGTTGAAGTTACAAGCTTATCACCAAAAAAAAAAGACAAATGATTATTATATAAAGCAAATGCAGCAAGTGTTGATAAACGACGATTGAGATTAAACAAAAACGGGGTTAAATGCTTCTACATTTCTATGCCTAAATACTTGTCACTGGGAAGGGTGCGGAGCATTATGCAAAGTCTTGCAATGTCTTGTTTTCTCCGTAGAAAGGCGACGTGCGAGTCAAGAAAGGTCAAGCATCGCGTAAATCGTACACAGTAAAAAGTATTTACGTTTCCAAATGATCAAAATGGTGTGTCCATTTTTTTTCATAGGTGTTGAACACCATTCGAAGGGGCTTGAACCAACTAACGTTAGAGTCTTAACTCAGTATAGGAAATTTTTTCCAAATCTACCTTCATACTGATTCCCCTGTATAAGCATCCCAAATGGCATGTAGCAAGCATTAGACATAGCTGCCCAAACCATGGAGCGGCCCATCCGTAATTATAGCTTCGTCTGCGACTAGATGCTGTAGCTACATAATCATGTGACGTATGTAACAATAAATAGCAAATATGTAATAATGCGTGACTAGTGTTATAATTAACACATGATATATATATTTATATGTGTAAATGTACTAGTTAATACAACATTCTATAGCCATAGACACATTAGGTGACTACCATGAAGGTAAACAGTACCAGTGCCATAACCTGCGATGGTAATGCCTTTATACATAAACAAATAATACGGTAAGTGCTATAGGCTGTAAGGGAATGGCATTTCATGATAAAGAAAAAGAAACGACTTTGTCTCTTTAATGCACTAAATTCATAGAGTTAAAGACAGTTTAACACAGGTCTATAACAATCACTCAGAAACTGGCCAAAAACAATACCAGGACAGAACTAGTCACGTCATTAACTAATAATATTAACACTTGTTGGCTGCTGTAGCAACCTTACCATCTCATTTTACTTTGGAAACTATTTTAGTTTAGAATAAAATAACGTAACCGTCTGGTTAAAACAAAACTTTTTACATAGTTAAATTTACACTATTGGTTTTTACGCTTACAAGTACTTTCATATTAGTTGACATCGGTTCTGCCTTAGAGGCACATTTTACACTTTCGGCTTTAATTGCATAAATTTTGGAAATCCATGACTTGATGCTGCCGACCAGACTCACATTCTATAATTAGTGTATATTTTATGCCCCAACCAGTTTTAGTAGGCAATGCTTTTTTATCAACATATTCCGTATATTATGTAAAACATACCATGTGGTTCTACTAACGAACACTTAACGATAATACTTGTGATTACTTGTTAGCACTTGTGATTTCTTGGTCCTTTCTGTATTGAGCATCCACATCCACGTGTCTGATATTGCAATCCCCAATATCAGTAAAATTGATGTGGACGTGCTTTCCTCAATTTGTGGATTTATAGCCAGAACCACTGCAAGAGAAACACGAAATACCGCTCTGCGCTTGGTGACCCTTTTGACTTGAACAATGAACAGTGCACAGTAAAGTAATTGGTCTGATACAAGTTTGATATCAGCAAATGCAATTAGTTTAGATTCGTGCATTATTGACAAATGTTCTATGTCAGCGTATGTTAAGCTATCCTCTTTTTAAAGTGGTGCTACTTGACTAGTAAAACCTTTCCTATATAGAGTATGCATTCATACAGTGCTCCAATTTTCCCCAAATAGTCGAAAAATTTTACTTCAGAAGTTTTTCTGAGCTTTTGCAATTGTCTGCGTAAAGCTTGGTGCTCTAAATTATTTGAAGGTTCACACCTATTTTTCAAGTGATTCAAGATTCGAGATGCATGTTCTAATTTTTTCTTATTTGAAATTTTGCAGTGTTAACCAAAAGTATTAAACCCAGACGCTTTACCATAATAAGTTCCAATTAATAGATCCAAAATTCCTTGTTTCTCAAGCAAAGCTTTTACTCTACAAGGCCGTGATACGTAATTTCTACAATCCAGCAAATGAATATTTTGGATATTCGCCTTCTTAAATAAGGATCATGCCATCTTGATTTACGTTACAAACTTGTTACGTTTTCTACACGCGAAATCTCTTTAAATTAATCTTATAATGTTCCTGAAATATTTCACGCTTAATAATTATCTTTGAATGCCATTCTATACGGTTTTGCTGGACTTATTTATATTTAAGCTCTATAAATGACACTTATCTTTTTGGTTCCCTAATAGCTCGCCTTGAAGAGTAGTTCATTTTGGTCATATTGAAAAACTTGCTCTATTTGTCCTTGTTTCTCCCTCTTGGTTTAGAAGAAAGCTTGCGTCAGAGTTTTGGATGGCATACGAGAGGGAAGAAATTGTTTTTTTTTTAATTTTACACACGACTACTAACTGCTGGATGATAATAAATCGTGAAAAGTTAAGCTTGAACATAATCAGATTGTAAAAAATCTACAAGGTAAAACTACAAAGTTTGAGTTCAAATAAATATTACAAAAATAGGGCCTAAAGTGGATTCTGGCTCCGTGGCTACAGTCTCCTGCTTCTGCGTCTTGTGTTACAGCAATCCGTTGGTTGTTATTATATGTTTAATCTAGAATCTTCTGGAAACTTTCAAGCTGTGAAGTCCTGAACTGCACACGTGTACTAGACATCTTGGTTTCCTTTCAAATTACATACAGTCTGCAGGCAACATGACATTTTTCGAATGCGAACACTTCAACAGTTATACACAATCATACACGAATGTAAAATTCGATCTAATTTTATGACGTTTTACCCTATCAAAGCTGTGCAGAAAGCGATTAATAAAACGGAATATCGACTAAAATTAACACGTGAATTATTTTAGTTACGACTCATTCAAGATTGTGATTTACACAGTCGAGCAGTGAAGTAAAAATACGAGATCAACATGATTAAATTTCTCTGCACTGGGATAAGGCTGCTTAAAATGTGTGTTTTAGACTGATTTGGTATATAAGACCATAAACACTAACACCATACAAAAGATAGTAAAAACTTTAAAGTGTTACAACAATTTTGTTTAATTTTGAAGCCATAGCTGCTAGTACTTCTAATATTTGCAAGAGGCCAAAGCCAAAGAATAATCCCAATGTTCCACCCAGCTCTGAAAGCAACTTCACAAAACTATATGCAGGCTCTTCCTTGATGACCTGCAAAAGGTTCTCCGGGCAAACAAAGTGTAAGTTGAGGAAGGGTGTTTTAAGACTGCTACCGGTGGTGATTTCCTCTACTGCATACATAACGTCTCTACATTTTCTTGGACAATTACATCTGGTTGCATCAAAGTTTTTAATCACATTTTCTGAAACATTTTTGAAAGTCAAATACTCTGCCCAGGTTTGGCAAGGTAGAATCGTCTTCGATTCTTTCATGAAAGGTAACCTAAAAGTAATAAAATCGCATTAGTAAACAAGTTCTTATCCTCCACGACTCTCTAAATGTCATTTCGAAGGTTTGATTTAAAAGGATACGCTTTCATTTGTAATCAACGCAAATTTAAAGGTAACTTTAAAAACAAATAGTAAATAAATTACTAGACGATAATTGATAATTGATGCATTACTCTGCTCACAAACATGAGGACATCACGTGGGGTAAAAACCATGTAGGGAGGAACCTTAATTCTCTCATTCGAATTCCAAAAAGGTTGTTGTATACTGACGTTTTTCTTATGGCAAGTTACCAGCAGTCATTATAGTATTTTTGCTAGCCAGGTGGTATAGTGCATCGGGGGCCCAATCCAGAGACCTATACTCGAATCCCAGGCTCAAGAAACATGAATGTTTTACCATTATTGCTGTTCGATTGTCATCCTTAGCTATTCACAGTGCTGCTTCATTGCGTTTCTTCATTTATTAACGAAAAGAGAGGGTAAGAGTTGCCTGATAAGTGCTTCAATGCAGAAAGCGGCTTATTTAGGGCAGAGGTCTCCAAACTACGGTCCAGGGGCCAGATGCGGCCTGCAAAGTACGTTTGTCCTGCCTGTGCTTTACTTTCACTAAATGGGATTTTTCAGCTTTTATTTTTTTGTAGGTGTATTTTCCCTTCCCCTGAGTGAAGCGAAGACTGATGAGCACTACTTCGCATTGGAGTTTCCACTTTTAAGTCTCAACATCGATAAATTGTCATGTGACCGAGGGGTTTAGTGAGGAGCAACGGTAACTTGGGGGAGGGGGTGGAAAAATACTGTTACCTTAAATTATAAAAACACAACATAACCAGTGTTTGGTAATACGGCAAGGTCACTCCTCACTACTCCTGGGGGAGGGGAGGGGAGATGAACACCATTGGACCAACACACTAGGACCAGACGAGGATAAATTTCGTGACGCACGAAAGATCAGCAATAGTGCTACACGGCCCTCAGTGTGAAAAGTTTGGGGACCCCTGATTTAGGGCAATAAGAGAGAGTAGGAGTTAACTGCTTATTTCCTTGACATTTTACTGTGAAAGAACTCATCCCTCACGTTGATTATTCTGAGCTCTCTTTGATCACTAATATGAATGAAACTTAAGTGCATTTGGGTTTGATGTACTACTAGAGGCAATTTTGTTTTCGTCCATTAAAACTCGGTGATTAGAAGTTGACATGTAAACCTAATAGAGTGCGTTTCTTAAACCATTTATGCAGCGTGCTATATTTAATACAGAGCGAAAGAACCTCTCTTCTTGAACTGTAAAATGAAATTATATTTTACCTGCAACGTTGAAGAGTGTTTTTGTAGATTGTACTTTCGATGCATTCAGCCAAACAAGATGCTGCAACAGTTCCTGGTTCACATGGATTTTGCCGAGTGTCACGATAAATGAGCTAAATAAAAAATAAATATGTAGGCAGTATAAACTTAACCATTAAGTCACTTTGGTTTTCAATAGACGACGTGAATTTAATCGACGATTGTGCTGTACAAGAGACTGACAACGGTTTCTATAGACAATGCCTGTTTACATATTATGGTGTAAAGATGATTAACTCACACCCACGTTATGTATTTTTTAGTACACAGTTTTGCGCTATATCAGAGGAATTTGGCGCATTTCCACTTAAGAACTAGGTGTAGAAAAACTTCACCTGGGTTTTAAGTTGTAGCAATAACAAGAAATAGTTGTTATGTAACAGCACTTGGCACTGAGTAGGGTTACACAAGTAAGATTTTATCCTTTCAAAATAAATGCTAATCATAGCAAGCAGGATGTAAGCCTATATAAAAAATCTTTAACATCAGTGGAAAAAAGAATAACCAATGAATGATAGTACTAACACAAATTATAAGCAACTCTTGTTTACCGATGTTCGGCTCTGGCATGGCTTGTACTTTGTGCACGACTTACATGGTTTTTTTTATGTTTCATCACTTTTTTGTTGACTACTGCCTTAAAAGTCCTACTGTCTATGCATTGGCATTTTCTTTACATTAGTATCACCAGCTTTTATAAAATATTTTAGTGTGTTTTGAACCTGTGGCTTTACAACAATGCTATAACCGTCAATTGCAACAATGATGACGAACGCACTGCTAAGGAAGCTGAAGTATTGTACTGCTCAGTTAAGTGTGCCATTATTAATAAAATCAATACCATGAAAGTGTTCTTATGACGTTTTTTTTAGACTACCGGTTGCCCGGTAGGAGCAAAATGCCGCAATCCGCCATCTGCATCCGGATTCCCATGACGATTTTTACATTCGACCTATTTCTGGTGGTCAGAGTGTGGTTCGTTTAACTAACGGCCTCAAGAATGAGAATCCCAGTTTAGGCCATGCATGGTTAGAAGAAGTATTGTGGGGAAGTGAGCCGAGATTTTCAAGGGTTGCTTTTGGCTATCGGAAGACGGTGGACCGCAATTGAAGTGCATGATCGTTGTCAACTACCAGCACCTTCTTTCGTTGTGTACAGAATGGACTAAGAGACTTATCTGTTAATAAGCAGGAAATTAATTAAAAAAATAATTTACAGGAAACTGTTGTCCAACTTGTACTACTGTTTTGTCACTTTCGTTTGGGTCGGAATTCTTTGTACCATTAGGCGCTAACACCACCTTAGTATCAACTTATCCCTGCATCTCCGTAGAAAATACAAAGCAGAAATCGTCCAGTCTTTTTTACAGTAAACTGAATGGGACTTGAAGTAAGAGATTCTTCTACTGAGTAGACAACTTGATCTCCATACAAGTTTAAAATGCAGTTTGAAGTTTTACTGTTGTAACAGAATGGCGGCTAGATTTCCATTTTGTGCATACGTATGTAAAGATTTGGAAAGCATCATGTTCACTCTTCAATAAGAAGATTAAAAAAAATTAAAGTTAAAACAATCAGTGTTAAAACGTGTTAACAAAGCGTAATTGTATTAACAGCTTGACAATTATTGTAGTAGACAAGCCGTTACAACAGATTAAGTGTCTATATTGGACGGAACAATAGCAAGGATGCGTTCATATATATTTCATATGGTTTGGCAATATGCACTGTTTGCAATACTATTGATGGAGGTCCCGCCAGTTCTGCTCACACGATGGCGCCAGCAGGAAGTTAAAGATAGCGGCGGCGCCAAATTAGTATTGCGGTGATAGGGGAAAGGCTGCGCCGATTGCTTGTTTCGTGCTAGGATTCAAAACGTTTGTCAACATAACAAATTCCTTTGAAGAAGATTCGTGCAACACTATAGGCTTAACGTCTGGATACGAGAAATCTCACGAAATGATCGGGAGTTGACAAAAAAGACGTTTATTTGGAACCTCACTTTGCACCGGTTAGTTCTATGTATGTCCACAAACTAGCAGTAGATTGGAATGCATTCACACATCTGACAAACGCTGTCTATGTATTAACTACGTTTTTTGTTAATCCTAGATTACCCGCTTCAGGTGGACACGTGTTAATTTAACTGTGACCAGTTTTCGCCTCGCCATGATTTAATTGTCGAAAGTAATAAAACTGCCGAAATCACGAGACGGCAGTTTTCGATTTAACAGTTGGCATAGTCCAACAGTTTTTCGTGTGAGTTATGTGGCTAATTTTAGACACGTGGGGCTAAACGAGTCTTATTTTTGCTTTATTTATACTAATTAGAAAAATTAAACGTGTTTAATTCAATATTTCAGAATTATTTTGTTTGTTTGGCTTTTGGGCAGCTGAATTTGGATGGCTTACCTGCGTTACTTGTTGTTGCCTAGAAACCAGTAGGCGAGAATACGAATGACGCGTTGCGTTGCGAACCTTTTTTTCAAATCGTTTTTTTTTTAAATACTTCTACTGGAGGAAACATTTTTTCACTTCACGATGTTCTGAGTGGAACCATAAATTATCTTTCTTCATTGTTAAAATTATTTTATTTGTTTTACGTAGCCATAACGTCTCGAAACGAGACCGTATCACATCATTCCCAATGAATTCAATGCTAATGCACCGAAGAGCTCGACCGATCGTGTTCGCAGCGCCACTCGTGACTGGAACTGTTCCTGCCCCAAGCTCTTAGCATAGCACTGCCTAACCATATGAAATGTATATGGAAGCATCATTGACAATAGTAAGAGGAGGATTGTTACATTAGCTGACAGGTATAGCCCGACGATACAATAATGGGCAACAATATATTGGGTGGGACAGGCACAGCGCAAACATTTTGTTTTACTGGAAGGACATTATGTAGTTTCTCGATACTCCCTTGCCGAGGGTTTTTGGTGTTTTTTTGCTGGCCTAACATTTCCCGTTTTAAACTGGTAAGTAACATATTCAGCTCTTTACATTAAAGTATGCAAGTTCCTACGTTTGGGGTTGTGTCCCGAGGTGACTGAACTATTTATAATATCTATAGTTGTTAAAACGTATTTAGAGGGAGAGAGAGCAAAAGGCTTGGCAGGGATAGTGTCCGGGTGTTACATTAGGTTTCGTGTAAACTGTTAATATAAATAGTTTTACAAACTCAAGGTTGAGGATCCAAACACATTCTCTGACAATTTTTTCTCTGTGCCAGGTACCAATTTGTCTTCACTTGTTATACATTGTGCACGGTGCAATCACCAACGTGCTTGAGGAGAAATTTCCAGCTTGACACTGGAACTTCTTGTTTTTCCTCAATGGTTAAATCTGCAGGAAGCAAGTTTCAGGTACCAATTTATTTTTGAGCTTGAAGGCCAGTTTTATGCATATTTCTTGCAATTTAATGTTCAGTTTGTAGTTTACAAATATTGTGGGCTACATTATGGCTAGTAACAATTAGTCAAGTAAATAATGCTAAATTTTGGTTTTGTATTTGTTCTCTCTGTTGAGGGCGTATTGGGTTTATTGGCGTTAATTATTACATTGATTATGGTGCTTCTCTTTTTATGCCGAAGGAAAAAGAACGATTGATGGTTCTTCGCCCCTTGAAAACATCAAACGGTATTGGATATGTTCGTCCAGGTTTAAAACATCTAATAGGAGCTTAAACTTGGTTCCCACAAGTTTAGCCATCACAGTGAACATTGAGTGCCAAGCTGGAAATTTCTCCCCAAGCTCATCGTTGATTCCACCATGCATGATGTATAGCATGTGAACACAGTCAAAATCAATCGGGATTGTACATGTTCGTCCAGGTTTAAAGGTTCAAATACGAACTTAAACTTGCTTCCCAGACTTTTAATCATCATAGTAAACATTGAGTGTCAAGCTGGAAATTTATCCCCATGCTCATCGGTGATTCCACCATGCATAATGTATAGCAAGGGAACATAAATTCAAAATAAAAAAGGATCGGACATGTTCGTTCAGGTTTAAAGCTTTAATGAGTAACCAAAATGTAACGATTGAACTGTAAGTATTTCTATACACAGAGCCTAATGCCCCCACCTAACTTTTAAGGTTGTGATGTATGCACACATATGTAATTCATGACAAATCATGATTTATTCCTAACGTGTATTATGAACTGTGAATCTTGTACCCTTAAAGCGTTGTTTGAATGGGGGAAATATCGTTTAACATTATAAACCTGACGTTCTATTGTAGTCTATAAAAATAAACTTGGTTCAGTTCGATTTTGAGGAGCCATACAGTCTCTGCATGCATATGTGACATAATATTAGCATTTACCATACCACAAATTAAGGAGGAGATTCCTCCATCGTACTAAATTTGTTGATGTAATATTATCACCGATGTGTGTGATACATTGTTTGGAGGTGCTGTCATTTTAATTAACATGAGGAGTTAAGTTATTTGCATTAAATTACAATTACATTTGCACAATTTCGATAGTTTGTTTATGTATTGCTCTCATCATCCTAGCGTTTTGGTAGCATTGCGTTACTCGTAAATGGGAAATTCCTTATATTATGTGCATTTTAAAGAAACTAATTCTCACTGTCACCAATGCGCCGAGTATAATTTTTTGCTTGGCACGAACTCTGAGGTTAATGCTCGTGTTTGCATTGGGCACAAAACTGCATCTAGTGTCCAATAGAAACATAACATAGTTCCGGATGTAACCTTTCTTCTACTTAAACAACAATGATATTGAAAATAAGTCAATTGATCGTATTGTTTGTCAAGGCTCTGTCTCAAATAACTGCAGATAATATGTCGAATACTGTTGAGGTAATAAAATCACCGGTTATTCTATCGACAGCAGAGTAAATGAAGTTTGATTTTAGCAAATGGTAGACTGTTCTCAAAATTAAAATTTTATTAACAATAACTAGATGGGTAAAGTTTTGATTCTAGGGTCACAGCTTGGCAGAAATGCAGAAGGTAAGAGTATAATGAATTTTTGTTTGGATATCTCGCATTTAATAATACAGTTCTTCAAAATGAGAACAAGTTTGAAAATAAATCTTTATAGACAGTTGTTGCAAAGGTTGATGACGGTGAAGATTTAATGGAGCAAGATTCTCTTGGTAAGAGAGTGCTAGATTTTCAGTATAGAGAGAATATATTTGCATGTTGGTAATACACTATCCAAAATCGAGCATCGATACATACAATACACTAATGAGGTACTCCAGCCAACAACAAACAAGGTTCAATCAAAAATTAAAACTCTAAAATTATCTGATAAAGTACCTAACAGTTTTAAAGAGGCAATGGCTCCTGAAGAGAAAGTTAAATGGAAAGATGAAATGGGATAGAATTTAAAATGTTACATCAATTAGAAGATTGGAGATTTGTACCTATACCTATGAACAAGAAAAATAGAATAGAAAGAGACAAATAGAATTTCATGATTCTCTTCAGAAATTGAAAGCCAGATTAGGTGCTTGTCCGAGTAATCAACCAAGCAACTTGATTTTTTTGAACGCTGGAAGTTTTGTAGTAAAAACCCAGTCATTAAAATGTTGTTACCACTAACAGCCTTTTATTCTTTTACTATTAAAACTTGCAATTCTGCAGTGCTTACATCTATTCGAAGTTAAATGTTGAAGCTTATGTAACGAGAGGTATTGTTATTTGTACTTAATGGATATTCATTTGACGTGTTATGTAATTCAGTACATTGCCCAACAAAGATTAAAAGACTTCCTTTCATCACTTAGTGTAATGGGATTTTCTACTGAGTTTTAATTTGTTTATTATATAGCTACGGTTGTTCTTTCAAGATAGTTTTGTAAAGGCCATTATCATGCACGATGAAAACTTTATTAATATTGCCCTTTGAAAATTTATTCGGTTTTTCCTTGTGTTAGAGGTGTGGCATTGTGCAGTTACATTTTTATTTGATTTAGAGAGTAAAAACTTTAAAATCTTGTTAACCCTTGAGCGAGAAACGTGGGAAGCAAGCTGCAGCTCCCAATTTATTTGTAACCTTGAACACCGGTTTTTCATTTCTGAAATAATTTAATGCTTCAGTTATGGTTTATAAATATTGTGGGTTCACTTCTAGCTAGTAACAATTAGCCAAGAAATAATACTAAAGTTGTGGCTTTGTATTCTTTCTCTCTGTTTAGGAGAGTAGTTTGTTGGGTTTAATAACTACATTGTTATGTTGATTGTTTTTTTTTGGCCTTGAAGGGAAGGAACAATTGAAACAGTTCTTTGATCTAGGTAAAAAAAAAGGAGCTGAATTAGACATGTTCGACTGTTCGTCTAGGTTTAACTATATTAATGAATGGCCAAAACGTAATTACTGAACTGAAAGTAATTCTGTTACTCGGGGCATAACGTGTCTGCTTAACGTTTGACGTTCTGCTCTACGCACACAAATCAAATTCATGACGAATCGTGAATTAACATTGACGTGCATTATAAACTGTGAATCTTGCACCCTTACAACGTTGTATGATTGTGGAAAATATCGTCATAGAAAGTAAAAAGCACCAATTCAGTAATAAAATAAGAGCAAGCCAGAGGTTTGCACAAAAAAACCACAAAAAAGTGGCATTTCGGATTAGAAGACTATCCATTATAAAGCACCAAACTTTACGCAAAAATCGAGCATCGATACATAAAATACGCTAATGAGGTACTCCAGCTTACAATAAGCTTTAATCAAAAGTTAAAAATCTAAAATAAAAAAATGTCTGAGTCGGGTTAAAATCTGACAGAAGGGAACCTGACCATCTACTGCAGAAAGCTGAGGGGAGGGGACGAGCAATTATGGTTGTAGGCTTATATACAACAGTTGCCTAGTGGTAAAAATTCGCAATACGTAATTTATGCATTACTGGAATATGCTCCGAAAGTTGTTTATTTTCTGGTAAAATTTGATTATGGATTGGTGAATACTACTCTAAAATACAAATACTTTCTAAATGTATCTCCCTTCTGTATTGTTTTTCATGAAAGATGATTTTTGTATTTGCCAATTCCGGGGTGTGCTCTGTTGCTATACGATATAGAAACAAAGAATTTGCGTTGTCGTTGTAATTAAATTAGATTTACGGGAAGCAAGCCTTTTCTTCAAGGTCTGGTTTGTCATATCAATATAATGTTGCAATTCATGCCAGTTTACCACATGGGATCAACTAAACTACGTTATTTCTATTTTTTAATTCCTGTTCGTGACAGGTTATCTTTCTTGGCAGAGTTTTACTTTGCCAGTTAAGAGGAGTTTGCGAGACTAGGTTAATACCTTGTGGGGTGATAAGCTTTATAAGATTAAAATTAATGCATGGGAAATGTGGGATGGAAAGAAAATTTATGGGTTTATTCTTCTTTACGAGGCGATTTTTGCATTATTTTCTTACGGTCTACAAGTTTTTCAATCAGCTAAAGTGGGAAATCATTTTCAATGAACTTGTACAAGGTGTACTATATTATGTACTAGGAGGAGACTATTCCTGGTGTGGATATAGTGCGACTGATTTCGTTTATGACAACATTTTTCTCATGGGTGGGGTCAAAAATTGAATTGAAGTTTTATGCATTGGCTTCCTGTAATGGGTAAATTCAAATTTGCAATTCTGATTAATATTACCTGTGCTATCAAGAACTGGAACAAAATTAGCAATTGCTTCTCCTACTGTAAATTCCATGGATGTGTGGGCTTCATTAGGAAAATTCAGCATGCGTAATTTTTTCAGATTTATGAATCAGAGCAAGATAGTCGTCGACATTTAGTCAATCATTATTTAGTCAATGAAAATGTAACTGAAAGCTTCTTATCATTTTTGTTCACAGCAGTGTACGCCAAAGGTGTTGAAATGGGACTACCGTTAAGGATATCATCTCATTACTTAATAAAGAGAGATTCAAAATGGAAGAAGGTGGTGGCCAACTGCATCTAAAAAAGTTGGAACATCCCACACAAAGCTTAGCCAAGGGGGTAAGGATCAATATGAAGTTTTTCAAGAATACAATCCAGAATATTGAAACAATGCAACAACTTCGAATGAAACCAAGTCATCATCCGGTGGTGGGGTGCAGTGGTATTTTCAGGTTCAGAAGTGATACTGTTATAATTAGGGCCGGGGGCATTGGCTAGCTCCTTTAACACCGGTGCAATCATTTACGAAAAGAAAAGGTTAGGTGCTTGTTTGGACCTCGTAATAAATCAGAGGGCGTATAGTTTTTTATGTGCTTTTGTTTGAAGAAAATATCGTGGTGCATGGTACGTTTTTATATGGGTGTCTAACATTTCATGCTTTATGAGGTCATATACCATTAAATGAACTAAAAATATTTTGATGCCTACAATGGAACGTAAAAAAAAGAGCTGTAGGCCTCGGCAACATAATTGGGTTCAATTTCAATTCAACCCAATTTTTGGCACAGTTCAGATTTATTATAACAGTAGCGTTCCTTTTTCGGATTGTATGATAGCCAGTGAAGAGTTACTTCGAATTTTATAGATATATTCGATTTCTTTTATTGTCAAATTGAAAGCCAATATGCATTTTGATTTTCTTTTAAACAAAAAAATGAAACGAATTCCACATTAAAACTTGGCATTAAGAGTAAGAATAAATGTTTTCAGAGGCAGTAGGAACAAATTTACGATCCCTGTTCAGCAAGCCGGTTGAGGGTGGGCCAAGCCACATTGGAAAAGGACTGACATTTTTTGAGAAACTTTTTTTAAGCCTATTATTAACACGGTTAAGGTGTTGACAGCAATTCCATGCTGGAAACTGGCGATGCTAAGAATTTGTGTGCTTGGTAATTTATGGAAATTTTGGTCAGGCTAGCGTGGTGAAAAGTGGTGACGTAAACTAAACTTTGTGTGATGTTCAGTAATGCTAGAAGAATCAAAGATTCGAGAGCATGATGGAACCAAGTTTAAAGATGGTGCAGATTGCCATGATATTCTGTGCAAATGGCTTGAACTTTTTGGATGCAGGATGGTTTATGAATATCTGTAGCTCTTAAGTTGAAAAGAGAGGAAGGTTTCTCAAATGATTTCGGGAACACCTGGTTGAAAAGCCAGTTACGTAAGAATTTAGGTTTTTCACGGGGTAATCTTCCAAGAATGCTTAAACAAGTTCATAAACAGCTGAAGTTTCGGGAAAGAAATGAGGTTTCAAAATTTTGAAGATGGGATGCTTGGGCATTTTCAAGGTGAGAGAATAAAGTGGCTCAATAAAGAAACAAAAAGGTAAAAACACTAAGTCAGTAATGAAATAAGAGCAAGCTGCACTGCTGCAATGTCGTCTATCGTAATGATCCATATATTCTATTGTCTCTAAAAATTATTTTGTTCAGTTCGATCTTCTAAGATCCAGGTGGTGTCTGCATGTGTACATGACATTACATTAGTAGCTAACATACTATAGATTAAATAGCAGATTCCGCCATTTAACTAACTTCATAACCAATAATTTTTCTTTGGAAGTTACTGAACTTGAGGTCCTGTCGTAGCTTTTCCATTACGTTTATTTTTCTGTTATTACGAAAATGTATTGCTTAACACTATGCTATGCGTTTTACATTTTTAAATGTTAACTCCTTAAAATTAAGGCAGCACAACCATTTTTTCAATGGGAATCAAGCTAACTTGAGAATCAACTGCTCTTAAGTTTTTTAGGTAACCACCTACACAAATTGTGGAGTTTTCACAATTACCTTAAAAACTTTCATTTGTGTCACCATGAACAGTGTGTTACTTCTATTTTAGTAATTTTAGTTTTTAAGTAGAAACCTCTTAAAATCAAACCCTTCTATTGAATGGGAATCAAGCTAACATCATAATAGGTTTTTTTAAGTCTTTTAGGCAACCACATCCACATCACGGATTTACAATTAACTTCACAATTAATTCGTTTTATATTATTGTATCTACTACTGCTGCAACACTTCCGTAGTCTAAAGTCTTAAACCATACATTATGCAAATTACTAATTCCGAAAATCGACTTATTTTTTACACACATCTGTAAATATTAAAAAATTAATAAAATTGGTATAATGAAATATTTTATTGTAATTGACTCTGCTTTAAATTTCTATAATATTACAAAAGAAATCTCATAAGAATGTATAAAAACTAGTCCACCTCTATATTCACAAGAAAAACAGCTCCTGTAATATCACCATCAATTTTTATGCCATAGTCAGTGCTGTTGCATATTGTTTTGAAACTATATTGTTAGTTACTATTTTAGCTATATTGTAACAGGTAGTATTAATTTTACAGGAAAATTATTTTTGCCCATGAATTAACATGTCATCATATCAAACCACAAAATAAAGAAATGTTTGTAAGTAATATTCCAAAATATCCAACAAAGTTAGTCAATATCCTTGCAAACCTGCTACACAGTAGAATAGCTGCTAGATTATTTTTTTATTTAGGCGTATGCCACTTAACAAATGGAAAAACTGTACACGAAACGTAGTAGTGATTGTTAGGTAAAATTGTTTCGTACTTCTGTAATCCGTAGAACGATCCGTGCTTCTTTGATGTAGTTTCCAACAGGTGAATTTTCACGGGAGGCGTAATTCACTAGAGGCAAATCTGAATGTGGATAATACCCCAACTGTAAAAAACAAGGTGTAACTACATGAATAGGCAATCACCATTGAATCCATCTATTCGCTGAACCATATACAACAGTATTTATATTACGTCATTAAGTGATTAGTTATATTGTAGTCAATACACGTAATGTTTCATTTCGGACTAGTAGTCGTGCCAGTTCTAAAGATTTTCTCTCCTTGGATGCCGTTTGGTAGAAATTGTCTTCTCAATCGTTTGCACCAGTCCATTGTTGCAGTGGTGATGGATCAGGCATCTTTATTAATTAGTGTTGCAGATACTAAGTATGATGCAAAATATTTCGACCTCTTAGGTTTTTTTTGGCAACCAAGTTGCTTTCTGATAACTCTGCCTGATGGAACTCTGACGTCATGATCAGTTTTCTAGCCGTCTGGCTTCAACCCCGCACGTCCTTGGTGCAAAGTACACCGGTC
>JAHWFP010023730.1:0-14586 GCA_023313725.1 Lithobius niger
AGTTATCACTTTCCAGTACTGATCAGCGCCAATTAATACATCTACACTTGCCACTTGCCCTGGGCCCATCTTCTGATTCCAACTGCGAGCTTGGTAATCTTGCAAAAATCTTTCAATCAATCCACTTTCCCAAATCTTGACCCCCATGACAAATTTCCGGAACCTGTAGCGCAGAAAGCTTGACTTGAACACCATTGCTTCCACACAGCAAAAAGGAGATTATTTTGCCTCTCTGTTGACGTTTTCCACCTCCAAACGAATGTATTCCTGTCTCCTCTTCCCCACTCACTGGCAATCTTAAACGCTCTACCAACCGTGTCGAGATGAACGAGCGCTCACTCACCGAATCGACCAACAACACAATTTCTTCCATTCCTCCTTCATGTTGCACCCATACTCGCAATGTCTGTAACACTGAGACAGTCTTTTCCTTGTTTCCTCTTGACAAAGACGCTGATGCCATCACGGCAGAATGAGATGTGTCTGTAGCTAACGTATCTACCTCCTGTGATGGAGCTCTCATGCGGCTAGTTGCTCTGGCTGGAACTTCTGACATATCTGGCATATTTCTGCTGCTGGCAAGGGCGACTGAGGGCGAGTTGCGTTTGTCGCAAAATACTGTGTTGTGAGTCACAGCTTGACACATCCTACAATTGACTCGCTGGTCGCATGTGCTTGCAAAATGGTTGGTCTTCTTTAAACACCGAAAACACCTACGTGACGCTGATAGGGCCATGCGGCGCTCTTGATTGGTTACAGTCTTCGGGCATGCTGCAGACGAGTGCAACCCTCCTTCGTTGCAAAACACACAGTATGGTTTAGAAGGCTGCATGTGGCTACCCTTGGTTCCTGTTGATCCTTCCGTGACAAGCAATGAGGTGGAAGGCATGGTTAAGGCTCGAGACACTTCCCCCTTTCGACTTGCGTTTTGTGCATGAGCTCCTTCCTTTAAGTGTGCGGCGCTGTACGTTAATTCCAATCCTTTCAATTCATCTTTAACAAAGTCTACTAGCAGTTGCAAGTCATGTACTGACAACCCTTTGTTTTGACGGTGCCACTCTCTAACTATTAGATTTGGTAAGCAACGAAGCAGGATAGGACAAAGCAAGGACCCCATCTTGCCCCAACACCTCTAGGGAATGCAAATGCTTTTGAAAGTCTTCTATAAGAAGTCGCAATTCTACAATGTTGTCCATTCTTGCTACGGCTTGAGTGCCCATAACAAACGTACATGTTCCGCCACTAACAGCTGCTTATCTCCATATTTTTCTTCAAGTAGCTTCAATGCGTAGTCGTAATTCGCCTCCGTTAAAGATAGACCGGCAATTGTCAAACTGGCTGACTCCTTTAGCAGCCCCTTTAAATAGTTAAATTTGTCCACCTTTGACAAATCTGGATTTTTGTCAATTCCTGCTGAGAACTGATCAGCAAATCTTTCCCAGTCTGCTAAGGTTCCATTGAACTTTGGAATTTGAAGCTTTGGCAGTTTGGCGGATTTCACACTTCTTACGGCAGGTGCTGTTGCTACATTCGACTTTAGAAATCGATTTGCTGCTACTTTTGCATCAATAATTAAGTCGTTGAAAGTATCGTTGCTCGTTACTTCTGCGGCCACATCTGCTGCTGGGCTGGCGACTTCTAATTGCTCATTAATTTGCAGTAAGGTTACTTCTTTTGCTATCAATTCAGCTAAACAGCTTTCTACTTCTCCCCTATTCGTGATTGCTTGCCTTAATTCTTGGATCAACCTCGTAATGATTGGCCTCCTAGCCGCTCGACTATTTTTTAGCTGGGCGAGTTCCATTTTTTTCCTATCACATACAGCTAGCTAACCAAAATTAAACCAAACTACTAGCCAAGCAAAGGAAACATACAATGGCACAAAAGCCCGACTTTTCGAAACCACAAGAAGGCAACAACCAGGATCCGAGTTGCCCCTTCCCCTAATGGGGAGAGAGCAACGGACGCCGCAAGAGCGACGCTACCACCATTTAACTCTAGGGCAAGGCGAAAGGGTTTCTAATTACACACACACACTACACTCCCATTTGCTAAAGGCCATGAAAACGACTCCCGGGTTTCGGCACCACTGCCCGGAAAATAGCAAAGTGGGAGATATGCCATTAGACTGAACTCTAACTAAACGGTTGGGGGTTGGATGGGGACTTAAAACTATGCAGCCACTAGTGGTTGCGCATCGGGGTTGCTCGAACTTCGCTAGCTAATACGACGAAGACGCTATGTCCCCTGTCCTTAAAACGACTTACAAGTCTAAGGCGGAATTAGGTTAATTTGGGACTCACTGAAAGAAGCAGCTCAAAATGGCAGACTGAAAACAAAGACAATTGATTAGTGACAATTGATCTCCAAAGACAAGACACTTAAACTAAACCACTAATCCATCTTAAATTCTAAGTCCCAGCAAAATAGGGCCTTTAGGCTTAATCTTAACCCTAAGTCATTCCCCCTTTTTCTCAAGTAGGCCTAAATTAGTCCCCCAACTAAATTTCCCCGGAAGAAAGTAGTCCAAGGCAGGAGATCTTTTCTGGTCAAGTCTAGTCGTCGAAAAAGCAACTTTATTTCCAAACATTTGCTTAAATAGGTTTTACATAATAGGCAAGCACGCCTGCACGAGAAACGAGGAGGAAATACAAATGGAAATACAATTACGACCCGAAGGGGTTGAGAAAATGCTAAAAACTGGGTATAGTTAAGGTAAAATCCCTACTTAAGGACACCTGTGAACAAGAAAACTAGGCCGGCCAACGATTTCAGCGATGCAGTCCAGATTACAAATATAGTCTAACTCTGTTAGTCCTGCCAACGGCTGCAGGAAGGATGGTCGGCTGCAGTCTAAGGTAAGCCAATTCTCTACATATGCGTATGTATATACTTATGCATATTTTCAGGTAAAATATACAACAAAAACACTTATATAAACGCACTTATTCGCTTATATAAATCGTGAGGAATTTGCATTTTTACAAAAAACGTCCCCAACATCCTTAAGTCCGTGTTAAGCCTAACCAAACCTAACCATTCGAACGTTTAAATAATCAAGCAAATTTTCGTATCTTTTAGACTTCTAACCTAAATTTGCGTCAAATGGTATAGTGCTAAAAACCGTAACTTGTGTCTCGAAAGCCAGCAAGTCAATCTTTGACGTTGTGTTAGGAGCCCCCGGTATTAATTTATTAAACCAAAAACTCGAGCCTAAAAAGGTGACCGTTACGCCCCGTGATTCTCCCCCCAACAGCAGTGCAAGGAAGCGCTCGCCTGGTCAAAAACCGATCAGCCCCGAGGGATTGTTCGAGTGTCAATTAAGCAGTAAGAAGGCGATAATGCCTCAGCCAAGCAGCGTTTATTCCCCACGTAAGTTGCCAGCGGGAGGGAAACAGCTTAACGACTCCCGCAGCACGTACCACCTTAAACCCTTTTTAAAAGCAATGGAAGATGCATTTAACAGGCCTTATAACGGCAAGATAAAACGAAGTTTGTCAGCAAATTATGTAAACAATAGTTTAGTCATGTCAGAAAAACCCAGAATTAGCGAATGTAGCTTTTTCGAATGACTTAAGTTACGTGAGCAAACGTCCCCTAAACTAAAAACGAGTAAATCTGCCAAATCAAAGGTTGGCAGTAAACGTGTTCTCCCTTAATATTTTGATTTTTTTCCAGAGGTTTGTAAAGTGAAATTGCCTGAATTTGATCTAACTTAAATTCAGTGTGCTAGCAAATAAAAACTTAAACATAGTTTTTCCCATTCCCTTTTTTTGTATGTTAAAAATAGGACCGATGTTTTAGTGTGGATTCTATATCAGTCTAGGGTGGATATTACGGCCTAATTATGGCTCTAGCACTGAATAGGGGTTCCCAGTAAAACGGAGGTTGTAAAACCTAACCTAATGTAGTTTTTTCTCTAAAAAGAGTTTTTTTTCCCTTGTTGCCAGTAAACCGGAAATCTAACAAAGTGTTTTCCCGTGCATGTTTCCTTTAAACAATGAGTAGTTTGTCACTAGAACCGTGGCTCCATCTAGGAGCAACCAAACCTAGAATAGTATATTTGCTGAATTTTAAATCCTAAAACTTCAGAGACTGAGTGTGTACAAACCTAGAAATCATCTAGTGAATGTTGTTGCACCGAGCCAGCATTTTGTTTAAACATGTAATGGTGATAGACGCCCTAGAAGGGGATCGTGAATGCTTACCCATTGCCCTAAAAAAGTAATTGCAAGACATTACCAAAGTAAACACGGGATTTGTTCCCGTTTCAGGAACACAAAACGTTAAGGGGTACATTACTTACATTCTAATTATTTAGGTCTAAAAGTTAGGCCAACCTTCTCGGTCGGCAGCTAGTGAGGAAGTAACTTCCAGGCGGAAAAACGTCACTTCCCTAGCAACAGGTTCTAAGTTCTGGTTGTGAACATCTGCCCATGTGCAGATGTTTCCACATCCTGGCACTGAACTATTGGCCACTGCTGGCTGCTACCACAGTGGGCCTTAAGAGTGATCTTCTGCCTCCAACAAACTCCCCCTTGACACCAGTACCTATAGGCGAGGCGGACATGAAGTAGATTAGTCAAATGTACTTGACGCACACCAGTTTGTGGCTTCGTCAAGCAGTCGGCTATATTGTTCTGGGTTGGCACGTGGTGGACACTAATTCGTCCTGCATCCACCTTCTCTCTTACATGGTGATAGAGAATATCTATGTGCTTCGTCCTTGAACGTTCAACATAACTCACAGTATGTGCTCTGGCGCTTTGCGAGTCCATGTAGACTGGTACTGCTGTCACATCTTCAGGCTTCAACAATCCTGTTTCCTGAAGCAGTTCCTGTGTCCACAGGCTTTCCTGTACAGCTTGGCTTATGGCTTTGTACTCGGATTCCATTGACGACAGACTTACGGACCTTTGAAGGTTTGACTTCCATAAGAATGGTACCTCTCCATACGTCACGAGTCACGACGATTCCTGTCGTTGATCTTCTATGGTCCAGATTGCTAGCATGACTTGCATCAGCATAGACCTTGAGTCCACTGTCGTCTGGATCTACCACAAGGCTATATTCTCGGGTTCCTTTCAGGTAGCGGAGAATGTGCTTAGCTGCTTGCCAGTCGTCTGCCTTAGGAGCTGTTGCATGCTGCACCAAAGTGTTTACTGCATACGAGATATCTGGTCTCGTTCCATTGGCTATGTAGGAGAGGCAGCCTACAAGTTCCCGCAGAGGAATCTTTTCCTTTCCTGATTGTAGTTACTGGGCTTCTGTTCTGAGTACAGCTGGTGTGACCACGGCACATGACTCATCCATCTTGAAACGCCCCAGTACTTTGTCAATGTACTGAGTCTGATTCAATGCTAGCTCTCCTGAATATGTTCTGAAGAACTTTATTCCTAATATGAAGTTAATCGACCCCAGTGGCCTGATTTTAAAACTTGAAGTCAAGATCTTCTTGGCTAGTGTTCGCATCTTCGGTGTCGACGTCAAGGCAATTGTGTCATCAACATACACAACGAGGATACATATTCTGTCACCTTCGATGATGACAAAAACGCAAGCATCTGTTTTGCATCTTTACATGCCGTGCTTCGTCATTTCCTGTGCGAAACGAATATTCCATTGGCGTCCACTTTGTTTTAGCCCGTAAAGGCTTCTAATGATTTGGCAGACTTTCTCTTCAAACCCAGGTACCTCAAATCCTTCTGGCTGACGCATAAAAATTTGCTCCTGGTCTCCCAAAAATCCATTAAGATATGCTGATTGAATATCAAATTGGTCTATGCTGTAGCCTTTAAGTACCGCTGCTGTGACGAGGAGTCGTATAGTGGGTAGGCTGGCAGTTGGACTGTAAGTCTCGAAATATTCGATGCCATATTTTTGTGCGAAGCCCTTCGCTACCAGTCTTGCCTTATAACGCTCCACTTCCCCTGACGCATTCTTCTTAATCTTTAGGACCCATTTACTTCTTCCTATGCAGTGTGCACCTGGCGGTAGGTCCACTAAGTCCTAGTTATGATTAGCCACTAGTGCTTCATATTCATCATTAAGCGCAACTTTCCACAAGTCTGCATCAGGACCCGAGAGCGCCTCTTGAACTGTGTTGGGTTCAACTGGATTGGCAAGAAATAAGGCTAAATGTTCATTTATTTCAGGGTCAGTATCGTTGAGTTGTGCCATTTAGATGCTTATCCCCTCCCAACGGTAGCTGAGGAAAGAGTTCTGGAACGTTAATCTTTTGGGACTTGTCTCTGCTGTGAGTTAAAGATGGTGACTTAAAAGGTTCAGGCTCAGATGACCTTGGAGGCTGAGCTCCTAAAATCGTAGACTCAATTCTCATAGTTGGGTTGTTGACCTGGAAGTATCAGTGTCCTGTGGTATAGGTCTAGGTTGTACCTCATTTGGGGCTACTGTCCTTGACGATCGAGCTCCTTGCTGGCCTTTGCTAGTGTCTGGAGTGTGCTGCAATCGATTAACCACTGGAGTTGTTGTCCCTGAAGGGCGGGCTCCATTACTACCGGGTGACTTGGGATGTCCTGCTACTGTGGTAGATGGCCCGGGGACGTGGACTCCTCTTGTAGGTGATCCAGATTGTACAGTTGCTGGGGTAGTTCCCCCTGAACTAGGGGTCTCCATGGGCGGTTCCAGGGCCTCAAATACTGAATCGAGTAACTCCATCCGAGTTTCACTAGGTTTTCCATTTAAACGTCGAGAACCCATTACGTCTTCTTGAAACGTGACGTGTCGGTTTACTATTATCACACGATTTTCAATGTCGTGTAGTCTTTATGTACGGGAATCCAGATCATATCCCAGCATTATACACGCAATTCCTCTAGGTTGCAACTTTGATTGTTTCTTGGGTGCTTTTAATGCAAAACACAAACAGGCTATGCTGCGAAAATATTTCACTGTTGGTTTATATTCAAGATTAACTGTCTTGGTGTAACTAACTTATTTCTTGTATTTTGCAGTGATTTTTAATATATGCTGCTGTGTTTACCATTTCTGCCCAAAAACGTAATGGCAATTTCGTTGAAACGAGGGTGCTTCTTACTAAGTTCATTATAGAAAGGTTAAGTCTCTGCTGCCCCATTCGAGCTAGGAGAGTAGGGGGGGGGGTGTACTCGTGTTTAATGCCTCGTGCATTCATGTAGGACGCCATCTTGGAGTTCTGGTACTCAGAACCATGGTCATGAGAAAAACCTTTAATTTGCAACCAGTTTGCGCTTCAGCCATCGTGACGTAATTTGTAAAGTGCCCATATAACTTATCTTTCGTTTTCATAAAAACAATGGTCACGTATCTCGAATAATCGTCAGTAAATGTTGCAAAGAATCTACTACCCGCTAGGGACGCTACTGGAAATGGGCCTACGCAGTCGCTGTAAACAATACCTAAGCGCTCACTAGCGTGTGTCTGATTGACAGTAGTAAAGGGCCTGCGCTTAGCGTTTGCTTCAAGGCAAATTACTGCAAGCACTTTTCTTAAGCCTAAGTGAATTCTGTGTAGTGAAACCTCTTAGTGCTCTACTCTGGGCTATTTTTCTCAATGTTGAGGGAGCAACGTGCATGAAGCGATTGTGCCACAAAAGAGTATTACCCGACAAAACATTTGCAATAAAGTACGTTTTGAGTGTTAGTACATGTAATTAAAACTAGGGGCACCTGCCCTTCTTGAGCATTATTGTCCATTTTTGTGCTAGACTGTTGTGCAAGTTTTAACGATGCTGAGTTGCGTTGTATATTAACACTTACTGGAATATCACTTTCATTTAACGGCCTAGTTGTATTTGCATAATTCAGACGTGATATTTTAAACTTGAAAACGATAAATAAACCACATATGTATTGGGCGTTAAATATCCACGAGTTTGTTGACTTGTGAAAAACTTCACACTTATTTTCATCAAATACCAGCTTAAAACCATTTGTCATTGCTTGCCCAACTGAAAATAAATCAACGTCAAACTCTGGTAAAAACAGAGCGTTTTTTAACGTTAATAGACTTTTATTTATTTGTAGAGATACGCTGCCTGCTAGGTTAGTTTGAACTGTGTTCATTTTGGTGGCACACTTGACCGTCTCGGTCTCTACCTGTTTTAGTTTATTAAACCAATTTCTGTTTGAAATGCAGTGTTTTACTGTTCCAGAAACGAGTATTAGTGCGTCTTTCCACCCACTATCAGAAGCTAATGCTTTTACCTGCTGGATCTTGCTATATGTTACGCAGCTTAGGTTAGTTTTCCCTCTTGCAGAATTACTCCGGCCACGCCCATTGGATCCTCTGCAGGGTCGACGGGCACGAAAATTACCTCTCGACTTTTCTTGATGCTGCGCTTGATTTAGGATAGGTTGAGCAGGTAGGCGTTGATTAGGGTCTGAACTACACGTAGTGGCTCTATGTCCAATTCCTTGGCAACGCCAGCAGACTGTACTGGAAACGGCTTGTCCAGGACGTACGGGCCTTGCCAGGTTCGCTTGTGATTCTGCAAAAGTACGGGTATTAGCAAACACTTGATTTTTACTCTCGTACAAAATCGGCAAATGTTCCAAGTCAGCAGATTTTAATTTGTCACGCTTTTTTAGCGGTGCTAGGTAACTTATCAGGGTATCAAAGGAATTAGGCAAACCTAAAATTATGTAGCATGCTTGTTCCTCGTCATCAAGCACTCGTCCAGTATCGCTGATCTGCTGAAAAATAGTGCCTAACGTACCCAAATATTCAGCCACACTCATGGATTCCGTTTTTCTTAAGTTATGCAACTTTCTACGTAATGCAATATAGTTTAGCACATTTGACGGTTCATACCTTGCCTTTAAATGGTCCCAGATACCCTTTGCAGTATCCAGTGTTTTCGGAATTTGAATTACCTTAACATCTACGGATAACATCAGTAAACCCATGGCGGCTTTTTCATTGGCGGCTTCCCATTTTAACAAATCTGCCGCAGCTATTGGTTTTACCTTGCCTGTCATTAATAGCTCCCACGACCCTTGATGACGCATTAACGCTTCAACTCTTGCTGACCAAGATCCGTAATTGTTGCCATCTAAAAGCTGTAAATATTGAATATTTATCGCCATCTTGCTAACGTCACACATTGCCTTATTGTTAACTCTTGATCAAAATCCTTTTGGTTTTTTTATCCTCGTAATCCTTTTAAAATTATACGGAAATAGCTTTTTACATTTTTATGTGCTGTTACGGTTCAGCATGACTCCCTCTAAGTTTGCTGCCGTCTTTTTTGGCTGTTGCCGGCGAGAAATCTCCTTGAAGCTGGCTCTTCTTTTTTGCACTCCTTGGTAACGTCCGCTTTCGTCTTTTTAGTCTTGCTAAATTCGGTGAAGGTAAAATCCTCGATGAGCAGCATACGAGATTTTCAAGAAACGAAAAATAAATTTCAAATAGTTAGTCTTTAAAACTTTAATCCCTGTTGGGCCTATTCTTTTGAAATTTAAAAGACTAACGGTTTGGGGCCAATTTTTGGCTTGAATTACTAAATTTGAGTAAGCTTGGTTTTATTTTGAAAACATTTTTCCTACGCTCTGGCTACCAATTTATAGAGGCCCTAGAAGGGGATCGTGAATGCTTACCCATTGCCCTAAAAAAGTAATTGCAAGACATTACCAAAGTAAACACGGGATTTATTCCCGTTTCAGGAACACAAAACGTTAAGGGTTACATTACTTACATTCTAATTATTTAGGTCTAAAAGTTAGGCCAACCTTCTCGGTCGGCAGCTAGTGAGGAAGTAACTTTCAGGCGGAAAAACGTCACTTCCCTAGCAACAGGTTCAAAGTTCTGGTTGTGAACATCTGCCCATGTGCAGATGTTTCCACATCCTGGCACTGAACCGCATCCTGGCCACTGCTGGCTGCTACCACAGTGGGCCTTAAGAGTGCTCTTCTGTCTCCAACAAATGGTGAAACGTTTCGTTTCAGTACAAATTGACTAAAATTTGTACCTGCATTTTTAATTTGGTTAAATGGTCGTTGGAGTACAACCACAACAAAAGTAACTTCCAGTTATTTCGCTTTTTGGCCTTCACACCTAAATTTTAAGTGCCTATGTTTTACTCTCCTTGTCATTATCAACGTGTCCCTTTGTGGGAGAATAATTACAGAGATTGTAATGACACTAATTAAATATTCATTAGGAATATTCTACGAGAGTTGTAACTTGTCCCCGGTTAGGTCCTCTTTAAGTTTGTACGAAATGTCTTTTTTCCCAAAAAAGATGTCTGTCTACCCCTGGGAGATAAATGATAGCCCTGTTTTATAAGGTTGTTGCGTTATTATCCATAAACCTCCCAGTGTTGTATAATTATGTTTTAAGTTATTGGTCATACCTTAAACCCTTTAGTGTTAATTTAACATGTAAACAAGTTGTTTGGTAACCTTAAACCATTCTAGTGGGAGTAGTTTGACAGTAAATAGAGTTGGTCGTTTACGGCGTCCTCATAGTATACAATTTTCTAACAACTATCGCAGTCTAGGTTAATTGCTGTGTGTCGGAGGGTTCCTATCGCAGTCATCCCAGATAAAAAAAAAAAAATGACTAGACTTGAGCAAAGGCAGATTCCGCAAGGGGCATATTACCAGAGCAATAGACGGCCTCATTTACTTGTTTTAACGAAACAACAAAAAATTAACCTTGTAACTACTAGTGTGTTTCTTGATTTAAATGTCTTTTGCCCCATTTTCCGAATACTTGTACGATTTTCCTACACAAAGCAGCGCGGACAGTATTTAGTTAATGGCAGCAAAAATAGTTCTTAACTTGTAACTTTTACTTTACTTAAATTTTTCTAAGCCACAAAAACATTGGTCCCCCAAAAATACAAAACGGCAAACTTAATATTTTTGTACAGTGTGATTTATTTTGTGTCAATTTTTTTCATAGTTTGGTGGTCTTGTTTTTGGATATCTTGTGTGCACTAACCCTTTTGTTCTAGCATTTATTCTGAGCTCTAAAGGAACCCTGAATAAAATCCTGTGTGTGGGGACGTGTAAACGCAGGCCGTCGAAACACTTTCGTTTTCCCGACGAGCAATTTTTTTTCTTTAGCGCCCAAAACCTCGATTTTCAAACCTCAGTCATTTTTTTAATAATGGACAGAAACGGCCAAACTCTTCAACCCTTAATAGCCTAAGACAATAGCTACCTCTTGGAGAAAGCCGAATTTGCAAAATCCAACCAGAAGATTCAGAATCCACATTTGAAAATCTCCTAAAACCAACCTTAGTGCTCATAATTTCCGGCCACCATTATTGGAATTCGATGTACATTTGTAATTTACTTTCGTTATTCTTTTCGGGCAAAAAGCCCATATACGCTAGCTTAGTTGTGCATTAGGAGGGGCTTCCTTAATTGGTACTTAACCTCACATAAATGTGGATACAGACACTTAGACGTTATTTTTTATTTGAAGTTGAAGGATCCCCACTGTTATGAAAAATGTCCACCAAAGATCTAAACTCCGTCTTTCTGCTTCAGCAGTTAAACATGAAACTTAATTAATGCGTTATAGCATTTATCTAAGCTAGTCTATTTAATCTTTTTATATATTCTTTTGCCCCCAGAAACGCTACCATTAGTCTGAAACAATTCGACATCGGCATTCTCACGGACACGAATTTTTGTGTAAATATTTTTTGCTTTAATTCTCCATCAAACTCCGACAGTGACCATCCGAATGCAATAACTAGCTTTTCCTTCAATTAATACGAATTATCTTGAAAAGATCTGTTCCCAAAGCCAACCAAAGTCAACCTATGCATTAAAACTCCGTTTCCCCCCCCCCCCTCCCAACCTAGTGGTGGTGTGTAACACTGCAGTTTACCGTTAAAGCTTGTTAAATCTAATAGTGGTGATTTATTCATTATCCAAGCCAAACTACTAAGCTTTAACAAGCCATTTCAAAAAGTTCTCCTGTAAATATTTAATCCACAGTCAATATTTTAATGCAAAGGCCTTTTCCCAAAGATCACTTGAGTTAAACTCAATTTGGCCTGTTTTTCTATACCCCAGTCACTCCAAGCGGCTCTGCACCAAAACCCTTTGCTCTGCCGACTTTTCCATTGTTCTCCTGGCCTTCCACCAATCAGACCCCCGCAGCTCTCCTCGGCATCCGCACTTTTGCAACCAAAATCCGCTGCTCCAGCATAAAATCCCCAGTTGCCCTCCCTCTACAGCACAGTCAGCACAGCTCACGAATCTCAAAGCTAGAAGGGTCACGCCAGTCGGGAGTGGAGACGTCACGTCCGAGGATGCCATGCCGGGCAAAATGGTAGTGGTTCGTATGTTTATAGTTATAATTCTAAACTTAACTTAACTTCTAGCTAGAGAAAATTATGAGGGGTGACGCCATCGGCATTTCTGGTCCCCCCACCCCAATAACGTCAGAGTGGTTCTCTTACTAAAAACCAAAACTCTTTCTTGTTTAGTTTAAATTTAATTTTACTCTAAACCACGGAAGGTTTGATCTTTGTGTAAGATTCACTGGAAACATAACTTCAAATGTTTACTTTATAATTAAGTCGAGGCTTTTATAATTTGAGGAGTTTTTTAGCAACAAAAACTCTGGGAGGTTTGATCTTTTGTCTAAAGCACTTAGAAACATAACTGTGAAACGGTTGATTGATCTTCATGCGTGTCGAAACAAACTGTTTGATAGATTGTAACTATAGCTGTTCAGTTTTGCTGTTCAGTTTTGCGGGTGTCTCAAAGAGAGCACTAATCTGAAAATTTGAGTTTTATTCAAAACACCAGTTGTCGTTTTGTCTGATAATGTGAATTTCTTGTTGTAAATTCAAGCTTTGTTGATTTTAATATTTTATTCAAAAGCTTTTCTAGTGCACGTAAATGTAAAGTGTTCTTCTCACATTCTCTGTTGTTAAAATAAAACCAGGCGTTTTAAACTTCAGTTCGTTTGCTAGTGATTAATTGTTTGAGTGTAAAATAAATGTGTTGTCCATTTTTAGCTTTTATTCTCCTTTAAACAGTTAACTAATTTCCACCGTTGGTGGCCGTTAATTACCAGTAGTGTTAAGGTTAGGCCTCTTTAATTAGGACACCGACGCTTCATTCCCCATGCTGGTGCTGTAGCCCAAATTGTGCTTATATCGCCAAAGTTGCTGTAATCACTAAAAACCTTAAACTGAAATCTCCGTGTCAACCAAGGAAACCGGGGGCGTTACAAGTACCTCAGCCGTCGTAGTGTCCGCCCTTACAACTGGTGGCAGTGGTGGGATAAACGGGTGCCGGTTTCCTCGCGGGTCCCCCCCCCCCCCCCCCCCCGCCATACTACACTAACCCAAGTTCCTGGAAGGATGCAAGCCACTTCCAACTAGACATCGGTAGTCCCAACAAAACGACCACGAAGTAGATGCCAGTGACAAAGTAAACTAAGTCACGAAGCAGGTGTCAGTACTGCCGTTATAAAACAGTACAAACACAGCCCAGCAGCAACAACAACTGCCGGCGCCAGGAAGTAGAGATTACCGCTTCAGCAACGTGGATATTCACCAGCCATGTGATGCCCCAGTTCCTGTGAGGAGAAGCCATCCGCCAAGGAATCAGGTGCTCCAACAACAGCAGACCAGTGGACCTTGAGCGCCAACCCAAGCCTTAGTGGAATAGACCGCCCCAGGACGTTCTAATTCAACCATCAGTGCAGAACTTCTAGTGCTACGGTGAAAACCGGAAGGACTGACTGACCGTACAGCGGTTGTACAAAATTGGGTAAGTGTGCATGGGGTATGCTTAGAGGCCGCCAAGCCGAGTGTTGTAGGTTTGAGCATTTATGCATTTTAGCTATTCATATACTAGAGTGCTAGGGGTCCTTGAAAGTGTATTTTTATGTGCAATCTTACTGGATTTGGGAGAGAAGTCTTTTAATTAATTCGCTCTGCTCAAAATTAACGCAAAATTATTATGCGGCTTCGTTTAATTTTGGTTTAAATTTAAAAGCTTTATTTTGAACCCAGTTAACGTTAAAAGTTTAAAATGTCAGAAAACATGGATCTTGACGAAATAATCAAGGATATTCAGTACAAGGATCTTAAGAAGGCCTGTACAAAGTTTGGCCTTACTGTAAAAGAAACTAGGCATGAAACAGTCACAGAACTGGAAAATGCTTTTGACGATAATCGTTTAGACTTAAATAATCTTTACGACGAACTATCTAGTGTTATTAAGAAACGTGAAGCCACTATTCTCCAGAAAAAAGGAATTAGCTGCTAAAGAGCATGAGCTAGTATTAAGAACTGAAGAGCTTAGGTTAAAAGCCCTGGAAGTCGCAAATGCTGAAAAAAGGCATGACATATGGTAGAATTAGCCGAAGCCTACAGACGTCGAGCTCATGAATTAGCCCTTAAAGATCAAGAAGCTCAAATTCGAGACCAAGACGCCTTACTTAGAGACCAAGAAAGGGAAAAGGAGGCTTTAATTAAAGAAAAGGAAGCCCAATTGGCGGCTCAGATTCAAGATCGTGCGAGTGCTATGGAACTAGCTAAACTCGACAAGCAGCTTGAATTATCAAGACTACAAGCTACCAATGTTAATGCTGCTCCAAACGGAGCTA
>JAHWFP010023735.1:0-25741 GCA_023313725.1 Lithobius niger
GCTGTAGTTAAATGTTTTTACCTGAAAAGTGCAATTTCTGTAGAATTAATACCTGGCTCCTTTCTGCAAGTAATTAGTTATTCCTAGTTTGCTTTTAAAGAAAGTATTTAACTTTCTTTACAACACCGAAAATGTTGTAGAGTCCAGAAGTAAAGTTTCAGCATGGTTACCCTGACCCGTGGGAATGCGTAGGGGCATGAAACCAACCAGGGAGGACAGATCCAGAGTTACATATCAAACCTGCGTGTAGACTGGCAGAAACCCAGGACTCGGCTCAACCTTCCCCCGCCGGGTGGAGCATGAGAAGGACCTCAGCCAACGGTTCCCCGCTCCCCAACACAAATCGCCGTTGTGACGCCCAACGGGGACATTCCAACAGATAGTGCCCGACTGTCTCCGGCCCACCACCACAAACACACTCTGGCGACCTCACCCACCCCAATCGGGCGAGAGGGGCCCGAAGCAGGACATGACCCGTGCGCAACCGTGACAACAGTCCAGCATCCCTGCGGGAAAGACCGTCCAGTAACCGCGGAGCAGCAGTAGAGGGATGCAAAGAGAAGAGTCATCTCCCCGTCGCCACCGTAGCCAAACCACCTCCCATTTCCCCTGCACAGCCCTACCAACCACAGGCCTCAAATCACGTGGACCGAGAGCCACGCACACTTCACTGCAACCCCCTTCTGCACCTCGGCGAGCCAGGGCATCAGCTTGCTCATTACCGAAAGGCCCCGAGTGCCCCTTCACCCACCCAATCGACACAGATACGCCTTGCAGACCCAAAATATATATCTTCCACCCCACCTCCCGTGCGCTTGGGTGGGAACACTGGAGGAGGAGGAGGCGGCGGGGCTAACAATGTCAAAATGTTACATTGCTAACAATGGGGTAACAATAGGCGAGGTGCCCAATATCGGATTATAACTCACTCAAAAAAAAAAAGGGTTTAACGAGCGTTAACCACTCCTGGTCATTTGCCCGAAGCCCTAAGGCCCTATGTCTCACTCACTCGAACATGATGCAACAATTATGGTTTGATGCCGGGAAAGTAACATTGTCGTTGTTTGAGTTAGCTAGCTAGTTGTGGAGAACCAAAATAAATGGTCTTGATTTTTCCTTAAATCTTTAAGTTTTAAACCGTAGGGAGCGAAGTCTTAAATTTTGAGTTGGGCGGCCGACATGACTGATTGACTTATTTACTTTTTCAATGCAGGCTTCGGGAAGCCAGTCGAATTGTTTCTGAGATTGTTTGCCATGATACTGCAACTATCCAGAATCAACTTCTGATCGAGATGACGCATTCTAAATCTACGAACACGCTAATGTGTTGCCATCAAATAATAATCATGGGACAAACCTTCGGCGGAACCTGAACATAAGCATACATTTCTAATGTTCCGTTTTTTCGAAAACAAAAATCGGTGGACAGTAGACAACGTCATGATAGACCAGACCGTAGCAATTACAATAAAATGGAAGCGAAAAAAGCCAACAAATTAACTGAGCAAAAACCGGCTTTGCCGTTTAAAAAAAAAACAGAGCTCGTATCCCCATACTCACAGCCGTGAAGGTACACGAATAAAATCGGATTAGAGTTCACTCGAACGCAACGAACTATAATTTGAACTCCAATTCGCAAAACGTAAACCCACAAACACACACAAAATAGACGCCATAAACAGCAAAGCACTGCAAAATTGAAAGATAAAAATGCATACCCAAAATGAACACATAATTACTCAAACGAACTAGAAATAACCACCTCAAATGACCTTCAAACACAAACACAGGCAAAAAAATGCCTTAACTAGGAGTCTGCTTGTTTCACAAATTATAAATGCACTCAAAATACAGATATATCCACTCACACGAAACAGACTTAATGTATGAAACAACAAACACAGACAAATATGAAAAAGTCTGAAGAATACGCAAATTATGCGTTCACGCCCAAACACCGATACATTAAACTTCTCAAGCATAAACTGTGCTTTCTTTCTGACATAACCATTGATCAAAAACAGTCCTTGTTCCCTGGTATTAGAGTTCAAATTATAGTTCGTTGCGTTCGAGTGAACTCTAATCCATTTTTATTCGTGTACCTTCACGGCTGTGAGTATGGGGATACGAGCTCTAATGTTTTTTTCTCTGGTAATTACAGTTGTTTTTTTGTCACATGAGGGAGGAAACCGGAGTACCTAGAGAAAACCTTCGCGCAACGGGCGGAAAACAACCAGAGAAAAACCCGTACATATACACTTCCCATCACTAGGATCGAACCTGGCTATGTACGAAGCCAGAGATGTATAGCTGGGACCAGGACGCCTACCGAATCTGACCTCCCAGTGCTCGCAGCTACCCGTGCACCCAAGATAAACAACTAGATACGCTAGTCTTTTGGCGATAAAAATGGAACAGATAAGCTGAGTTGCTTTCTGCTAAATCAGGATGTTCCCGGTTACGATGTAAATCTTTTAAAGCCAAGGCATAATTTTTCGGTTGGCATTATAAGCTTGTAAATTTTCTGTGGTGTCGTTATTTTTGTAGCAATGCCACAGGGGATATTTTTCATGGCATATGAAAGTTTCACAGCCCTTGGTTTCGCCTATTGGCTAAGAGTTTGGATGTTTGATGATATCCATAAAGTGATTCCATATGCTCTGAGTTAGTAACTTCAGACAATTTCCATCTGCCGGACGAGATCTTAAATTAATAAAATCTAACACTAGTTTGCAATCAGTTCTCTGGGTTGGAGGGCCAAGCTGGTGAACTATGAAGTGGCCCATATTGTGGTCGCTTAGGCCAGGGTGGACGCCATCTTCCACTTCAGATATGTCAACGTCAGTCAACAGCAAGTCAAGAATGTTCTCCCAACGGATTGGTTCAGTTGCAACTGTGTAAAGCTGTTGGTGGCAATGCCATGCAATGCCAAAAACACGATTAAATGCTCTAACTGCGAGCTAGTCCACCATGGAAAGGTAGAAATCTCAAATTACCATGTTGGAATGGTATATGATTTAATGGCAGAATCAACGAAATTTTTCATTTACTGAATCCATTGTTCATTAATGCAGTGTCAGTGATGTAACCAAGAATGAAATTTACTTTATAAGTAATCAGTACAGCACACATTGCTACAGCCTCTATGGATGCGTCCTGCGCAAGGTCAGAATCCTTACGATAGACCATCAACGGTCCACCATACCAGTTGCCACTATCCCCCCCTAACAATGTTGTAAGGGTGGCCCACCGTAACCATGATGTCATTATTTTATAGTGGAATACAACAAAAGACAAGTTATAAGTACTCAAAACCAATAATATATTATGAAAGTCACACATATTGCCAACCAAACTTTGCACGTTAAGAAAAAAACAGTTCAGACCACGAGTATTAGCGTTACAAGACTTGCTTCTTAAAGACCGTTGGGCTGGGTTGAATCCACCTCCAATGCCCCATTTCCATGATTGAAAGAATAAAAGCACTAAAATTAATCAACGTTTTAAAAAGCCAGCATGTGCAGTTGTGCACATGTATACAGTAAAATGCGACGTTTCAGGATTTATCATCCCGTTGTCAAACAAAAGATATTTTATAGCATAATCTACGCCTCACAAGATACGCTTAAATGGTTTCCCATTTTAAAGAAAAGCAAGCCAGAGCAGTAAAAGGTAAAAAAATAAAAAGTTAAAAAAGATATAAAGGGAAACCCAGTCAGCGCAAAAGCTGAGCTGGGACGACCTCTCCCTAACGAAGCAGGGAAGAAGTGATTCGTAGAGCGAAGGGGGTGGCTATTTATGTGGGTTGGCCCTGGTGGAAAAAATTTGCGATTCCAAACTTGTGAAGGATTGGTACATATCCCCAAAACTGTTTATCAAACGCAAGTCATTTTTTAAGAAAATAATTTTCGTGCACGTCTTAACTTAGAAACGCTTTGCATCCTTACACAACGACCACCAGTCCACAATCATTTGATGCCTAATAATAAACAGTTTTCGGAATATGTACGTACCAATCTTTCACAAATTTGGAATCGCAATTTTTCCCACCAGGGCCATCCCACATAAATAGCCGCCCCCTCCGCTCTACGAATCACTTCTTCCTTGCTTCGTTAGGGAGAGGTCTTCCCAGCTCAGCTTTTGCGCTGACTGGGCTTCCCTTTTTATCTTTTTTAACTTTTTATTTTTTACCCCTTACTGCTCTGGCTTGCTTTTCTTTAAAATGGGAAACCATTTGAGTGTATCTTGTGACTTGTAGCTTATGCTATAAAATATTATTTGTTTGACAATGGGATGATAAATCCCGAAGTCGCATTTTACTGTATACATGTGCACTTGCTGCCTTTTTAAAACGTTAACCATTTACATGATTGCCTTTTCCTGGTAGCTAATGTCCTTATCAGCTCATTTTGGAGCACCCCCATTTGCTTTAACCAGTTATATGGAGTTATATGCAAAAAGACCATGACCCATGATAATGAGTTTATCAATGAAGATAAAGTTGCACCTTGTGGCGACACACAGTTGCCTCATCAGCGTATTCGTTAAGACGTCAAGATCTTGAACGACACCTGTTCTGGTACAACCATGGAAACAAGCCAACTAAAGTAATTTTAGCTGTGGGTTTCAAGGATCTTACACTACGGACAATCGAAGACAAATGCTTCACAATCACCTTAAGGGAATCAACCAAAATATTATTTGACCTGGCAGAAATAATTATTGAATGGGAACAATTAGTTGAGTTCATTATCTCGGCACAAGTTTCATTAATTGTTGCGCCTTAGCACCTGGCACTACCCAGGTGTTGAAGCCAACGTGCGTAACTGTGAAGAGCTTTTGCGTTTGAATCCACTAGGATAATAGTCTGCTCATTCCAAACTTTCTAAAAGGTAAGATGTTCGTTGTACTTTAATAAAACTATTGGATTTTTCTCTAGATTTTGGATTTGTTGTGCGTTGCGTTGCTTTCATGAAATATGCAATTTATCACGCAATAGTGAATTGTCCTTTCGATGACAAGGAATCAATTCACATCTCGGCATCAAAAGTTTTGCCTTTCGATCCTGGTGCACGGCTACAGTAGCTGGTAGCACGGAGGTGTTGGTTTCTTGGTTGATTCAGGATGGATTGTTTACATTTGCAGAAACAATCTGTACTCGGCTGTTATTGTGTTTTTGGAGAACAGTGACCAGATCCACATCTCGGCTGCTTAAAGCCTTAGTATCAGAGGATTCCAAGGTTAAGTTTATTAATACAGATATCTGTATTTCTTGCTGCTTTATCCGTTGTTCAACTTGACTGTTCAAAAGAACAGATAGCAGAAGAACAGAAAATTTTCCAAATTTGGCTTCAAGATTTTTAATTTTGATATTGACAATGCTGTCAAGAGCATCTAAAAAAGACATGACTTTAGCGTTAGAGTAGCATCACTCGAAAGCTTGTTGGTTTGCTCAGATAAATTGGGAAAATGAGGCGCATGATCGGCAACAACATTTGAAGGACGTGAGCTCCAACTGACACTGACTTGGACTATGGAATTTACCTTACTATGCACAGCATCACGCACCTGTTGAGTCAATTTTAGCATTCACTTCTTGCTATGCCAGATCGGATTCTAATCTCGTAATCTCCAACGCATTTTTGAAAGGGGTCCAACAGACTGAGCCATTGGTCGCAGCAGTGGGAGATAAGTTGTGGATGTCTGATGCATCAGATGTCTCTGTATGTTTTACAGGGTCATATTTAGCCAAAGATAAACCAGTTGAAGAGTTGACTTATTCAAATTTCAAATAGTTTTTTACACATTTTTTAAAAGTTTGTACAGAGTTTATTGATTATTTTGTAGCGTGAACAGAGACAACTTGATGGAACGCTTGTTAGTGACATATAGCTTTAAAAACAGTTTGTGAAAGTATAGCACCACACAGAATCAAATTAAAGTACTCTACTCCTCAAACAAATATTTCTCCTCGTTAGAAATCAAGGAAATTGTCTTTTTAGGACCGCTCTGTACAATTCAGCTCAACAAATAATTCACTTAAATGGATTTTTCCTTGAATGAAGCAGTTTTTTTCCCCTTTTTTTTTCTGTTTTTTTTTAAACACTCTTCACCCCAAATACCATTACACATTCACCACATGGAAGGGGTTTCGTTTCACTATGAAGAATAGCATGCGGTGTTGTTTTGCTTCTACTTCCAAATGCCTTCTCACATTCTGCGCATTTAAAAAATTTCTCTCCACTATCACGACGTGTAATGACGATTACTTTTCACTCACCACAATCAAAAGGTTTCTTGACCCATTGTTGAAGACGTACTACAATGAATTACTCCAAGCTTTAATACTAAAGCACTTCTGCACTTACCACAGTCAATAGATTGTTCTGATGTGCAGGATGGCTCAAAAGTCTGGAGAAGCCTACTGCAATTCCAAATCTAGTACGAGGAGAACCATAAAAGTGTACATACATATACTACAGGTCGGGGGACATGTAATGATGCTAGTTTAAAATTTAAATGACCATGGATTGGTCCTTCAAGCTCATCGCGATGCTAAAATTTGACCTATATGTCGTAGAATAGTGCTGTAAATTGGAAAGTTGTAGAGAACTGTGTGCTAAAGAAAAAAAAAGAGAATGAAAATCGAACCATTAGGGTAGGAGTTAGCTTTCAAACTAGTTAGTCATAATAGCTTCACTGCATGTCTTCAGGATGTCCAGCAGAGAAGTCGCCGTACCAAACGAAAGTATCACATCAATACGGGATACAGAAAGTAGTTTTCTTACCTAAGCGTAAACATATGGTGCGTTTCCCACAAAACTCGAAAGTGGTTTCTTGAAGCATGCATACGTTCAGTTACACAGGGGGGAGGGGGGGGAGGGGGAGGTTAGGGGAATCTGTAAATGTTTCCTTGAGTGGGGAGGGGAGGGGCAAGACAGATTAATGGCTTTAGGTATTTTTTTTTATTTAAAGCAAAGGGGATTAGTTAAATTGATTCGTTTTATTATCAGTAATGTCAAGCATGTGTTAAAGGAGGGACGGTATTAGGCCAAATGAGTGTTGCGTGTTCACTTCCTTCCTGACATGCAGTAAACTTTTCCATCCCCCCCCACCAGGTGTAACTGAACATATGCATGCTTCAGGAAACCAGTTTCCAAATTTGTGGAAAACGCACCACACGTTTCTGGATAGGTAAGAAAAAAAAAACCTATTTCTGTATCCTGCGATACTTTCGTTTGGTACGGCGCCTTCTCTGCTGGATATCATGGATATGCAGTGAAGCTATTATGACTAACTTGTTTGGCTGATAAATCCTACCCTAATGGTCTGACTTTCATTCTGTTCAATTTACAATTTACAATTTACACTACGGCTCTACGACGTATAGTTCAAATTTTAGCATCATGATGACCTTGAAGGACCAATCCAAGGTCATTTAAACTAGCATCATTACACGTCCCCCGACCCATACTATATGTATATACATTTTCATGGTTCTCCTCTTAGTAGATTTGGAATGGCAGTATATAGGCTTCTCCAAATTTTGAGCCACCCTGTATACATCCAAGTGCTACACTAAATCGCTTAAATCATAATGGGAACAGTCCCGCCCAAAAGAACTGTAATCTTATAATTACCTGAAGCCTAATTGAAAACCTCGGTGACTTCCACTTACTCCTAGCTAAAAACAAATTCGACAGTTTATTCTTTGTGGAAACTTGGTTGGCTACCAAAATGACAGACATAATTGCCATGACTTGCTTCGTCTACGGGATTAATCGGAGGAATAAAGACACTCGTGATTGGGCATTGCGGTAATTTTTAGTAGTAGCGTGCCGGTAGTGACTTGTTTGCTTTCGTATCGAAGCTCAGACTAATTTATTGTAGCACGTTTATCAACAATGGGTCAAGAAACCTTTTGAATGTGGCGAGTGTGGAAGAGCCGTTGCGGTGCAAAGTAATCTGTCATTGCACCTCGTTATAGTGGAAGGAAATCGTTGAAATGTACAGAATGTGGGGAGGAAATTGTAAGTAGAAAGAAAGGAACACAGCACGTTATTCTTTATAGAGAAGAGGCCGAGGCACTAGCGGTTGAAATCACAACGACTAAATTAAATTTCATTATTGGCTACATCTCAAACAGCTGTAATGAGGACGCTACTGATAAAATGAGTTCATTCATGAATTCTGCAAACCTTGCAAATTACTCCCAACACAGTAGTTGGGAACGTTCTACAGCCACCTGGTCTGTTGCTAGTGCATCGAATCATGTCCATAACAAATTCATAATTCAGATTGAAGGTAGTGGATTTATCCAGTTCCGAATAAAAGCACGGCAACTGATTAATAAAAGAAAACCAGGCAGTACTACATGAAAAATGTGAACGACGTTTTGAAAATTGTGAATTTTCATATGCAGGTTAACGAATTAAAACATGGCAAACGCCACTAAGTCATCCTATGTTTAAAGTACAGACAATAGTCATTTTAAAAAGACAAAAGCCAAAAAAAAGGCACAGTTACTCTGCTCAGAAGAAGCAGAAATAGTGGCCGAAAGACATAAACCAACCTGTTCCTTGGGAAAACCAAGTCGCAAGGCCTAGGTTTCCCCAAGGCGCAGTTTGGGCAGGGTTTCTCCGTTTTTTGCCTCTACTGAGAGGAAAAACGGACTTTTTTGGCGTTTATCTTTTAAAAATTACTGTAGTCTGTACTTTAAACATAGGTTGCCACGTTTTAATTCGTAATCCTGAAGACGTCATTCGCATTTGTCACGTAGCACTGCCTGATTTAATTTTTAATAATAATTCATCCAGTTGGTATCTAAGCAAATCCGTAGCAACAATACTCATGATTTATAAGTTTTAGCTGACCACAAAGTCTTCGACGTTGAGGAGTGGGTACATTTGGGTCTAAGCAACCACTGTATGGTAACATTTAACAGTCAGCATCAAAGGGAGGCTCGTGCAGATCTATGGAGGAAGTATAAAGATTTCCCTATATTGATCAAGGCACTTGGTAATGGTGAACTGGAAACGTGAACTTAACAGATATTCTGCCACGGTCAGCGCCTGGGAATTCTTAATTGATAAAATTGGGGAACTGGTTGCAATTTGTAGCACAAATTAAAAGAGATTAAATAAGCAACAGCAATTTCACCCAGGATATATACTAAAACTACGACCTAGAAAGGCAAGTCTATGGCACCGTTACAATTCTGACCGCCGTTACATCGGCATCTTGTTAAAGTACAAGAAGTGTCGAAACGCGTGTTCTACATGTGTCAACGAATGTCACTGCTCCAAGAAATGGGCTGTTTGGGCTGAGGGGAACCTATCATCACTCTTGCGTTTTCTTTTCATCACAAAACTTGAAAGTCCGGAACATCCCGCCATTTCGGCCAAAGACAAGATTCAGTTTTTTTTTAGAAAATGGAATCGTTGACAATGAAGTACATATTCCTTCTGCAACAGTAAACAACTGCGAAAATCTCCCAGCATGTAAAGATGTTGTTTTTACTTCCAATAAGATTATTTTAGTTTTCTCAGGGATGAAGCCCAGTCATGCCGTGGGACCTGAAAGGTTATCGGCCTTTTTCTACTAACAAATCCGTTATCAGACTTGCATGCCGTTAGAAAAATATTCTTACTGTCATTATTCACAGGGAGATTGCCTCCGATTTAATCTACTGCAAATGTGGTATCAGTATTTAAGAAGAGTAATCCAACAGCCCCCCAAAATTCAGACCAATTCCATTTACAGCAGTACCATACAGAATTATGGAATCAATTATGCAGGATATAATGATGGAGCATATAATAAAAAAAACATTACCTAATTATTATGAACGAACAGTTCGTTTTTTTTGCCAGGACGTTCTGCTGTGCACCAATAATTACTAATTGCATTGGAAAAACATTGAAGCTTTAGGCCAAGGCATCGTTTATGATGATATATTGTTCGATTTCCAAAAGGCGTTCGAATCAGTAATACATAGTAAACTACTTTTTAAGCGTTAACAATATGGAATTTTTTTGTGGTGCACTCCTGGAGTTTTTGATCAAGGCAATTATCACAGGTATAACCCGCAAGTGGTGTTTAGCCAAAATTAAAGTAATTAGTAGTGTACCCCAGTTAACACCGTTTGGACCCCCTTTTTTCGTCCTTGTATGGAACGATTTGGTATGTGACCAGGATAAATCCAACCAGGGAAGTTTGCAGATGATTTAGTGTTATATTCAGCAGTAATTAACATCCATGAAAACAGCTTACTCCAAATCTGAAATCGATTACGTTGTTGCCTGGGCTGCTAATTGGAAATTAGCATGAAATTATTGCCAATTTTGTATGTAAAATGTAAAAGAAACTATTAGCAACAGCATACTACCAATTGTAACAACAGTCAAAGATTTAGTGCGATTGGTTTCAACCAGATTTGAAACCAAAGAACTCTGTGGTCTTACCTGCAAACCGCTGATCTGCTATTGTCGGATGATGTTTTAACTCGGGAAATTTATAGCCTAACTTGTGGGCATACAAAGTGTACGTACGCCCACACTTCAGTATTTGAGCCCAGTCTGGTCACCACACCTACTAAAGAATATCGACCACATTGAATCCATTTAAAGTCGCTGCACAAAGCCACTGCAAGGGGAATGAAAATCACCTATGGCATCTGTCGTAAACAGCTGAAACATGAGAGCGTGGAACTTATGTGGATCTTCCACTCTTCGAAATTAGTTCAGTAACACGAACATGTGGCAACAGTTTTAAGCTGGCCATCCCAAAATACAAATTAAATTGTAGACAAAATTAGTTTGCAATTGCGGTTGTTCCAGTTTGGAATTCCCTTTCTGACGAAATTATCTCAGCACCCTCTGAAAAACCTTTAAAAGGTTACTGAACAAAACCAGTTTAAATGGCTTTCTGAAGCGACCAGAATTTTTCATATAGTTTGAACGTCTAGTTAATCTGTGCAAAGGATGGATACCAGTGGTCCCAGGACCCTTTTCAGACATGTTGCCACGCCAACAAACTGTTATTATTATTATTAAACAAAATTGTACACGGTAGCCTTTCACAATCACTACCCTCAAACTCTATTCTCCAGGAAAAAACGTACTCTTCACTACAAAAGCCTTTCCACTTTCATCCCGTTAAACGGTTTCGCTTCATAATGTAAAAGTATGTGCTGTGATAATAAGCTTTTGTTTGCAACATGCTGCTGCACAGTCAATACATGCACACGTTTTCTTTCCATTATGCAGACGTACGTATAATGAGACGTATGTGTAACTCTTCACCGAAAAGGCCTACCACACTCATAACATTCAAACTATTCTAAAATGAAAGGCTATACAAAACAGCAAAGCAGCTCTTAAAATTGACATGAGATGAGCTACATTTTCAACAAGAAATATTTATATTGAATACCGCCGGATACCACAACAGAAGAAATTCTGAAGCGTATATTTATGTAGTACATCAGAGGAAAGTAGAACCTAGAATCAAATTCAGTTCACTGCACCAAGACTCTACCAGAGCAAAAAATGTAACTTCCACTGCCCCAGAGTCATATAATTAAGCACGAGACGATCAAATGAGAACACCATGGTCTTAACTCACAACTTTGAAAGCACAAACTATATAGCAATCCACCTGTACCTTGATCACAAATCGAGGAGCAACTGGGTTGCGCCGAAAGTTTCAATGCCTTAGGCAATTACATTTTGGTTACTCATCTAACAAGTTTCAGTTAAATGTAGGTATGCATGCCAACATTTAATAATATGATGTCACAAATGCGTAATTAGAATGGCTGTTAACCAGGCAATGAAACCTTTGCCATCTCGCAGTTGCTGGTGCAGTTGCTGTTCAATTTGTGATGGAGGTGTAGAAGTATTGGTAGTGTGTGCTGTCAAAGTTACGAGTTAAACTGAACACATCTCATTTGATCCTCTCGTGTTTAATTTCGTAGTCGATGAGGATTTTTCTGCTCTGACTATGACAATATCTGATCTATGACAATAAGATAAAGAATTCTGAGTATAGAAATAATTTTTCGGCTGGGTTTTGTACTTTCAATGTTGATTCGTTCCTCTCGAATCATCGTAGCAAAACCAGCAGCAGGTTATTGTATAGCAGACACTGGCAGATTGATGTGCCTAATGCATAGAAGCTAGATTTGTTTGATCTATGAGTCACTTCACTTGCATGAAGCTTGTGGAAAACTGATCCTGTCTACTTCCATTGGTAGATATAGACAGCGAAGTAAGTTCTCATTAGGTCTTACAACGGAAGGAAATCTACGTTATATTTTTAAATATTAGTTTGAGCCAGCAAGTGAACTCAAGAATAGAATGAAAGCATATGGACCGGGAGGTACGTTGAGTGTATTAACGCTGGCAATAGCCAGTGTTAGTAAGGGTCGACCAAGGATCTTTGTGTTAAACTTTCAACTTTGAGAGCTTATAACTCCGTCAAAAGTAAACATCTTTAAACCAAATTTGGAATCTAGCTTTCACTAGTCAAGGCCTGTCTGCAGTCCAAAAATTGTGAAATTCGGGCGAGACAAACCCGAGATACAGAGAGGGACAAATCAGACAACTTCTTGTTCTTGGTCTTGGTCTTGGTCTTGTTCTTGTTCTGGGGATGTACCTTTCGTCTGCCCTCTCTACAGGTCAAACCATTTGTCCTATGAAGCTGTTTCTTAGCTCATTTTACAGGTATTGCTCTGTAGATGTGCCCTTTCCATAAGGCATTTCTAATTGGGAAAGTGGTTGAGGGGTTATGCAGCTCTAAACGACCTGATTGATTGTTTTACATTGTTTGAAACTTTGTTATTATGCAACAATGCGGCCTTGCAGTGCTGGAAACACCGGTTCTCGTCAGATCCCCGAAGTTAAGCAGCATTGGGCTAGATTGATACTTGGGTGGGTGACCGCCTGGGAATCTGGCTGTTGCAGACATAGGGCCTTAGGGCTTCGGGCAGATGACCAGGAGTGGTTAACGCTCGTTAAACCCTTTAAACCCATTATTATGCAACAATGACAATTAACAAACGCCAGCTGCAAGACTAAAGATTAAAGGATTTGTTTCTATTATTAACACTGGCGATAGTGTTAGTAAGAGCCAGCCTAGAGTCTATGTGTTAAACTCTCAATTTTGACCATCAACTGCACTGTTTTACAGTTTAGCTGCAATTCTAAAAGTAACACGAATTAATAAACAAAAAAGGAACGTTAAATGTTTAGAGCAAGGGTCTAAAAGTAAAAACCTTGAAGGAACACGGACAAGCTTTGACAGTAAGGGTTCTAGGTGTAAAATGTTGAAAGAGGCTGGTAAGCATTAGACCATTACTACCCGGTGGTCAGAAATAAATACATTTTGACGAAAAACTGGAAATCCTCCTACAATGACCCATGTGATAATCCAATGGTAGTATGGTATACGTTGCCTGCTTTGCTTTGTGATGAAAATTATTTTTCGATTTAGTAACATGACAGGGTATTCACAGCAGACAGCATTACTGGTTATTCTCTACTACGAAATATAATAAAAAATTCTAAAACATCAAAAGACAAAATGCCAAACTTCACAAGAAAATTATGTTCTTAAAGTTTCAGAACAATATTCTAAGAACAAAGAAAACCTGCTACAACCGTTGATACACACGTTCTGTCCGAATAGAGTAGAACTAAGCTAACCACCGGGTAGTAAGGGTCTAATGCTTACCAGCCTCTTACAAAATTTTACATCTAGACCCTTACTGTCAAAGCTTGTCCGTGTTCCTTCTAGGTTTTGACTTTTAGACCCTTACTCTAAACATTTAACGTCTGGTTTTTGTTTATTAATAACACTGAATTCAACCATGACTGTAATCAAATTTCGTATCATTGTTTCTTTTCTTACTTTCATATCACGTCAGGTCAATTTTGTGAATCGAACTGGCCACCACTGCATCAGTGGACAAGAATATGAAAAATGCCGTAAAGCCTGTGATTTCGCGTTTGTGAAAACACTTAACTCAAGTTGTGGGTAAGTATTTTTTTTTTGCCTTATTAGGTTGTTTTTATTTCTTATAAAAATTTATCGCCATACTTGCAGAAGAAAATAAAAACCGTCATCTAGACATCCACAAAACCACCAATGTATATGGGCTACTGATAGCTAATTTTGTTAACATGAAGATTTTAATAAAGTAGTTTAAAATAACTGGTTTCATAATACGTGACTGAAGGTTTAGGTCCGTTGGCATCAAAGTTCCCGTTGTGAATAACATTTAGCAGTATGTGGCATAGGATTTTTTTCTTAATGTGTGTGTATGAATTATGAATCATTAAGGATCAGTATTAATTATGTTTTTCGTTCACTGAAAATTCGCGTTACATCAGCCGAACATAATATCAGGAAATTCGCATTTAACATCAGTTTCCTTGAGGGACTAACACTAAAAGTCTGCGTTTTAAACTGAATGTGGAAATCTTTATCTTACCTGTCCTGTTATATGCAGATTGATAACTTTTAATGCCAAACATTTTTTTTTTGATGACAGAAAACCAGAGCTCATAAACTTACCCTTAAAGTCCAGATATCTAAGCTATAGTAGTAGAGAGTTCCGATTTATAGAGAGATCCGACACAAAAAGTGGACACGAAAACAGAGGTCACGTGACCAGAAGTGACGTCATCGATCACGTGACTGGAAACAATACGGTCATGCCCACAAGAGGCTGTAACTATTTTTTTTATTATACAGGACGGAAAAGCCAATTGGCTCAAAATGGGTTAAATAAATCCGGATGCAGCCCTATTTCCATTGCATTCCAAGGCCGTGTCAGTATGGCTCAGCGGCAGGACCTCGGCCTTTGCTGTCAAAGGTCGTGGGTTCAATTCCCCGCACCGGCAGTCTGACATATAAGTCCAAAAGGCAACATAAATAAGTTTGAACTTTTTGAATTTGAATTTGAACTTTTTTTTAATTGTTGAGTTGAACGCATGGTAACTTATGTTTTTTAGCAGTACTGAGGCCGTCACCTGGGACGACATTCAGAAGTGACTAAGTATAAGCACTTTCATTTGTCCGAAATTTAAAAAAAAAGGCAAAAAGTGCAAATGAATAGGAAGTCATGATCTAGGGCCCAGCAATGGTCTTGTTGGAAAGTTGGCATATAGCGCATTTCTCTTCAGGGATGTGTTGTAATATACTAAACTACATTTTATCATGATCTTGGCCCCATCAGTAAAAGAATTGCGACCATGTTGGAAAGATGCTGTGCACATGGTGTCAGATATACTATATATTCAGCTGTTTCTCAAAAACCGTGAACTTTTGGGGAATAATTCATAAACCAAAAAAATGTTACCAATGATATTTTGAACAATTTTCTTTTTATGCAAATTGTCATAACGTTCAATTTCCATAGAATTTGAACTTTTCCTTGTTTTTGAGCACTCAGAAAGTAAACGACTTTACCTAACATGTCAATCTACATAATAACATCGTAGGAAATCAAGAACAGTAAAGGTTTTGAGTAGTTATATTTGAAGAACTTATATTCTAAGAATCGCTTTAGCATTTACTTTAAACTTGTGGTGGAAAATTCTTATCAATGCTACCTTGCAAAGTGACTGAGGTTGGCGCTAATGACCAAGCTGTCGACGCGCCATTAAGCCTCAATCCCCCCCCCCCCTTGCAAAGTGGTCGGTTAACAATAATACCTCTGTAAATCAAAACAAATCACTAATGAGGCATTGTCACCGAATTACTATCCGCCAATCCCAGACAAAATAAAAATAAAGCCGGCATGAACGTGAATATGAAAATGAACATGGAAGAATTATAATACAATTGATCGTTAGAAAGCGACTTCTTAGAAAGGGGATCATTAGCGTTGGAGGGGGGGGGGGGGGATTTGAGTCAATGGATGCGCTTATTGAGTGAGCAAGGCGAAAGAACATCAGCATTTAAAGACTGATATCATGAGTGTTCACTAACCATAAACCACACGTGAAAACCTAATTTGAGGCCGCGTAGACACAGAAAAGATAGACCTGACCACACCAATTTTTAAACATTGCATCCAACACCACCAAGCGGATAACAGACTTCAGGAGGGAAGTCACATTATTAGCCAGCAAAAAATTGTTTATTAACGCAATGATGCTTGAGTGCTCCAATTTTTAAAACGGTGCACCCTGTGAGTTGAGTCATAGGATATGCACTGACTGAGTGAGTCAGTGTTCACGAAAATTTGATTGGAAAGACCTAAATTTGGTGACACATAAGCTACCAAACCATGCAAGTGCTTCAAACGATGGATTCAACACATCCTAGCGTTGCAAAGGCTTCCTCTGGTTTCTTATAATTTCTTACAAACATGTGGATGCCATACTTTGTTAATCAAACGAGTCAGTTTTCATTCCGTGGCTTTTTTACAGTCATCACGCATTCAGCATTTACAGAATTTAGAGCATGAAATCCTGGCAGCACGGCATTGCATACAAGGATACATGCATTGCATACATTTCACATGCAAGGAACTGGAGAGTCAATTGGGAGTCTGTCTCGCAAGTGACCTTTCGGTTCCTTGCATGCATATGCACGAAATGTGCGTGTCCTATTTTGCTTGGTACCCAAATCCCATCTTTCTCAGGAAATCCTTAATATAATTTAGATCTGTAGACTTTCAAGTATATGGTACCGCAAATGGATCTGGAAGTAGGCCCTCTTAATATGAAGGGTGGTAGCAGTTTTGTGAAGTCGATATTTCATTCCGTGGTATTGCACCATTCGGCAGTCATTCATGCTTTCAAAGTTTGATTTCATATGACCTGCGAGGTATGATTCTGCAGCGAAGATCAGGACATCATCAGCGTGAATAAACGTATCTTCTTTTCTTCCCAAAATGTGGTAATACATGTAGTGACTCCATAGGACACTTGACGGCAGCATGTTGCTTGTTGTAACATCCACACAAGGCATGGACAGCAGGTAAAATGTCAATCGCAGCCTTCCTTAAACCTTCAACCAACCAACGACTATCAACAACAGTGAGCAAGCGACAGCACCTGTAGCTGATGAGGCCACAAGTATGTGTTGCGTACTTGTGTTGCGTGATGTTAATATGCATACAAATTCTTTTTGTTTGCTTCTTCAAGAACTGATATAAAATGTAGGCCCTCAGTCTTCATGGGCATTAAGAGAGGCATATACTCTTCTCAAAGAAAGAAATTGTGGACAACGACTTTCAGCCACCAGTGCCAAGCAGTCAGGTGGTAACTCGGGAACTCTGTACAATGGTGGAGTTTACCCCATGTAGTGTTTTGATTGCACTTTTGGCTTTAAAACCGTCTCACTCGGTTGGTCCTGGTGGTTTTTCAGCATAACTTTTTAAAGAGATCAGATCCTTTATTTGTACCCCCTTGGCCCATATTTTTAAATTGTCTTTTTCTTCGGGTCGTTTGCCTACAATTTGGTCAACCGCCAATGTAATTCTAATTGTCAAGAAGGGTGGTGCTGCAGATCCACACAACTATCGGCCTCTTGCCTTGACGGCAGTACCATGCAAAATCATGGAAACCATAATTGGGGACCTTATGTAAGTTTATTCTTAAACTCACAAGGTGATTGAGATCGACCAATTTGGGTTTTTGAGTGGTCGCTCCACTACACATCAGTTGCTGGGGGCATTCGATGGGTGGACCGACACTCTAGACGGTGGTGTGCCATCGGATGTAGTACTTTTCGATTTTAAGAAAGCCTTTGAGTCTGTTGTTCACCGAAAACTTCTCTTTAAGCTCAGATTTTATGATTTTGATGGAGCACTCCTAAGCTGGCTTGAGGCCTTTTTGCTTGGGCGTACCCAATGGGTGAAAATTGGAAACTCGTTTTCGGAACCAGTGCAGCTTGTCAGTGGGGTTCCACAAGGGTCGGTTTTAGGGCCATATCTATTCATTTTGTATTTAAATGACTTACGTTGCAACCCAGTCAATGCAAGTCAGGAGAAATTTGCTGATGACCTAAAGCTGCACTCTGCTATTGTAAACTCGACCTCAAAATATCAATTGCAACTCGAGGTCAATTTTGTGGCTCGTTGGTCAGTGGATTGGCAGCTGGCTATTTCGGATGATAAGTGCAAATCCTTTCATATAGGACATTCTAACAGCTCCCACTCATATGTTTTGAACCAGACCACTCTTCCGAGTGTTTGTTCAGTTAAGGATCTCGGTGTTTGGTTTCACTCCTCCTTAAAATTCACCACCCATTGTAATCAAATGCTAATCGTCATCTCGAAATTGTAAACCGGATTTTTAATTCTGGCTGTGTAGAAACTAAAGTCCGTGCTTTTAAAATTTATGCTCGCCCTGTTTTAGAGTATGCTTCACAGGTTTGGTCCCCTTACCTGTTGCGAGACATTGACCATTTGGAATCGGGGCTGACCTAATTTTGACATTTAAAATTCTACGCGGCTTTCTGGAAATAGATTTACCATTCTTTGACCTTAGCCATGTGGGCAGGACTAGGAGTCATAGTTACAAATTACTTCTCCCCTCAGCCAGACTTAATTGCCGGAAGTACTTTTTTTCCGTTAGGGTGGTCACAGTGTGGAATGCTTTATCTGAGCGGATCGTTGCGTCTGCTTCCGTCAACAGCTTCAGACAACATCTTGACGAGTTTAACTTTGCCAAATTTTTGAAAAGACCCAATTATGTTGTCGCCTGCTAGTTGGGTGGTGATTATTGGATTGGTGTATGCCCCATAATGCTCGCTTGTTCATGATCATGTCTCTCTTGGTGACCATGGCTTTTTTTATTATGATGAACTTTTTATTTTTATTTTATCTTGATTATGATTGACAATTGGTTTAGGCCAGGCTTTAAACTGCAAAGCATTTATTTTATTTTATTTATTTTTAAAAAAATATTTTAAACATTGACAATGGTACGGCTTTTCCCCTCACTCGTCCCTCACGTTTGGCTATCAATCGGGGACCACTGTATGAGTGGTAGGTCTAACCTTGGTGGCAAGGCATTCGTGACCCCAACCCTATACCATCAACCCTCCTTTACAGACGGTCAACCATCTTCGTTTTAAACTTTTAAACTTTACAATTTTTAATTTTTGTTTTAACTTCGGATGGCAGTTAGTGACCACCAGGTCCTTGCCATTCCGGTTGCGTTTGCAACAAACTTATATTATCAACTTCAAGTTTTCCCACACAAAACGTGATGTTTCTCAATTGGATTTGCTCCTTTTCAATGAATCAACAAATAACTGCTGTGGCTTAATACTCGTTACTGGAAGAAGCCCAAAATGTATCCATGTCTCTTCAGTGATGAAGTCTTTTCAAAAAAACAAATACGTCATTCTCCTTGCCAAAACAAATAACGGTAGAAACAAACATGTATTGACGTACAGAAGGAAACTGTTGACGCTCTCAGGTTTATTGACGTGGCAAGGGAAAGAAGTTATTGTGTAGTGATCGACGGCAGCACTGAGAACACTTCTCCACTTCCTTCTTTTTGACAAAAAAAATTATTTTCTCTTTCTGAAATAGTCCATGAGCTATTTAGGTTGTTTCAGAATGAACCGACAAACTTCCGGGGCAAACTAAGGAAGTTAAAACAAGTCACAAAGTCCTATCCTATCCAAAAATGCTTGGTTACCGAGCTATTGCCCTATTACACCCCATTTGTCTTATATGATCGAGTTTTTAAGTAATGGATCAATAATTGAAGCCTGTTCCTGAATGCCTGCAAGGTGCACGCTTTAATACGATCACACCCACACCGATGCTGGTAATGCCAACATGTTGCAAGCTAACTTCCTGTTCTTGCGTGAATGAGATTTGCGAGAGGCCAATACTACAATCGATTTATTTATTTATTTATTTATTTATGTATTTTACAAAATTACCGTAACGCCCTATAAAGAGCATATTAACATTTTCAGATTAAAACAACAAACGGAAGCAACATGGAGGTGCTCATGGTGCTCACGGTTCTTGCCTCAGCGCTCGCCAGAATGAGATTCGTGAGATAAACATCCGATAATTCGTCGTCACTCGTGTGGTGTGCGACGAAGACAATGCATGTATTACAGGCAGGTTGTCACGAATGTGAAAACGCTTTATATCTTAAAACAGATCCAAACATCGTTCAAACAAAGTTCAAAACTTTTGCCTGTGCAAGGATAAATTTTGCAAACAGTATCACAGTTTAACTGTAGCTGTGCATGTTTTACCCTACTCGTCGGACTTACGTTTCTCCAACATTTCTCAGTTACTGCGACTGAATTTGCTCATCCACCATGTTCAATCTTTACAGTGACTGCCATCCCATAATCTTAAAGCGGACGTGTCACAGATTGCTGCGCGCCTTAAATCGTGGATCTGCTTGCCTGGTAAATGCCGTTAACCATATATCGTCCCAGCTGCCATCACAAGGGACCGAATGTAAACAAGAATATTTTTATCTTCAATCTAATAAGTCAATGAGGTATTTTGACTTACAGACAAAATTGAAAATTCTGCGAAGAATGAGAGTGCCTCAATGGCAATATCCAAGAGTTACGAAAGAAAATATTATAAAAAGTTTTTACCATAGTACAGAAGACAGACAGAAGATATAAATACTGACACGGTAATACTTGTGATTCACCTCACTTCATAGGGACCAGTAAGTCGGATTAGTTGGAAGTCATCTGTTTATGAAAAATAGGACGGAGCAGCTTGTTTACAACGGGACAACAGCTAGGAATCAGCATCTAAAACTTACATCATTTGAATCGCGGTGACTTAGATCTAATTTTGGCATTTAGAATCTTACATGGATTATCTCGGGCCAGTTTGCCACTCTTCAACCTGAACGAAGAGGGACGAACTAGAGGTCACTCTTTCAAATTACTAATTCCCAAATTCCGTTTGGAGTGCAGACGACACTTCTTTTCGGTGAGAGTTGTTGGGGCTTGGAATTTGCTCCCTGAAGCAACTGTTACCTTGACGAGAATGAATACATTTCGTCGTCACCTTAATCCAACTTAATTTAACCAAATTTTACGACGTTTTAACACTCGGTTAAATTTTAATAACATTTCCCAGTGGCCTCGCAACCACCCACATCCATACTTAATTTTCCCTAGTTGGGTTGGCAGTTAGTTATCACATTGAACAGTGCCTCCGCGTTGCCCTTGCAACAAAATCGTTGATTTATTTATTTATTTACCTTTTGGTACAAAACACATTACAGTGTCCAGAGTAAATTATGATTACTTCTGTCAAGAGTTTATGTACAGTCCAGGCTTAGCCCAACATTGATGCCAGTGATTACCTTTGTTACCTTATTAATAACGTAGTTACTTGAAAATGCTAAATTATCTTTTTATGCACCAATGTCAGCAAACATTTATCCAGCATTTCTCACCGTTATTGTTTTCTAACTTGCAGATTTCCCTATTACCCAAAGGAATTAAAGCTGCTTCCTTGTCCCTCGGGAAACCGATACTCCTTCAGTTTGTGGCACAAGTATCTAGTGTACGCACTGGGAGAACAAATTAAACATCCTTGCAAATGCATTCAAAAGTGCCAGCATCGTGTGTTTAACTTCAAAACAGAACATTCCGCAACATACACAAATCAGTCAATATATGTTTTGAGGTTCCAAGGACAACATGATACATTTGTTGAAGAAAAACTTTCCTACGACTTCATCAATTTGCTGTGCGACATTGGTGGAAACTCGGGGCTCTGCATTGGCTTCTCCCTTTTATCCATGTTCAAATTAATATTCATGGTGACTCAGTCATTGGCCAAGGCATCTACACCTCTCCAATATACCGAAAAGGATCCACTTTTCCGAATTCTGCTTAAAACGTACAAACGGCTTCGGATGCAGCCAATGAAACACGGAATGGAAACAGAAAACGTACAGAAATGGATGTTGTTTTCTAACATTGTTTGCATTTCAGTATTAGCATTCGCTGTGTCCAACAGAACGTTGTACTACTTTAGCAATCCCATAATTAAGCTTTTGAATGTGGAGTTTATTGAAGTTGTCGAAAAGCAGCCGACTGTCGTTGTCTGCCCGGGAGATATGTGGCTCCAATGGCTCCAATCACAAATTATGAAGGGAAAAAACGAATCCAAACTTGAGTCAATGCAACTGTGGCAACTGCTTGATCTTCCAAACATAAGAGCCGACAAGATATGGATCGTTAATGAAACCAGACCAAATCGTCTTTTGAAAAGCAGTCGAACGTGGTGGGGCGGCACCGAAGTATGTCTCATTTTTATCCTGCAGGTTTATTATAATCTTGCAAAAATAGTAATACAATTTCCTTACTTTTTGGTTTGAAGGTTTAATGTCAAGGCCTCAAATAAACGTAAAGAAATAGTTAGAAAGTGAGGTCTGAACCATGTCACACACAACTTTTCAATATTTCTATTGCAGTTCTTACCCAATGGCATTTAGGAAAGTATCGTACTCACTGTCGAAAGTATCATATTTAGATTTTACGCAGTGAAGTGCAACGTTAAGAGAGTTCTGGTTGTATGCACCACCTGGTGGGTGATCACACGCCTACTACTGAGATATGGAAGTGACGCATCCAGAAATTTTGTTTGAAGGGGCAAAAAAAAAATGTTAATCCGTTGAAAGCCAACACATTTTTACGAATTTCAGTGATTTCTTAAGCTTCTACGAAACTTAAGTTGAGAAATTTCTTAACGGCAGTAAATTTCTTACATATTTGTTCAGCTTCGATATAAACAATTCAACAAAATTATTTTTTGGGGGTGGAATGAGAGGAAACGGTTGTTAGGATTGCCTTGTACATAAAGTTATATTACTTGAGGCACAAAAGAGGGGCCCACTGATGTCAGCTGAAAGAAAAAGGAGGTTCTTGAAGTTGCTCAGTTTTACTGTTGTTAATCTCGGATCTGTCACTGCCATCATCCCTTAACTTCTTTCCCTTTGAGAAGAAAAGTTACACAGCTAACTGATTTGACGGCGTGGCTTCGTTAACTTTGGTTGTCTATTACTTACTTCCTGCTATACCATCAGACAGAAAAGCCTGGACCACTAAAAGAATTGAAAACAGGCTGTGGTCAGACCGTTATACCCCTGAAGTGGGTTAGATTTGCAACGTTCCCAAACACAAATGCAGGCAGTAAAGATTGAACCACTCAGTTTAATTATAACCCCTTAAAAAATGAGTGGTGATTATGGGTCGACTCCATAAATTTTCATCCTAGGCACAATATTTAAAGAATTTATAAACGCAATATTTCTGCCCTCGTATGGGGGCCGTCATCAGGCACATAAAACAGTCTAAAACGAAGGAGGTTTAACTCCTAACCAGTAATGGTACTGGTTGGGAGTTAAACATTCCTCGTCTTACTTTGTTTTATGTGCCTGATGACGGCCCCCATGTGAGGGCAGAAATATTGCGTTCATAATATTTTTAAATATTGTGCCAAGGATGAAAATTTACAGAGTCGACCCATACTCACCACTCATTTTTTAGACAACAAACCATGTTACTCCTCACCCTTAAAACCCCTAATTCGGTTAGATATATTACGCCTACGAAACGTAGAAGTAGGGAGTAAAACTGGCCTACTCAATTTAATTAAAATCTGGTGTGGTGAGACCTTAACAGCCTTATAAGTCGGTTTTATATTATGTAAATTCCCCAAACATAGAAGCCAGGCAACAGGCGATAAAACGTTTTAAATAAATTGAAGCCATTTGCAAAAACCATAAAAAAAATTTTAAAAATTAAAATATTAATAAAAAAACTGTACTTTAAGGACATTAGTGATGAATTCATCAGGAATTGAAATTAAATGAAACAACCCTACATAATTCGGGCAGCCTTGCTACGAATGACCACATTCGCTGGTCGTCAATAGCCTACAAAAATACAATGTTTGAGAATTATCAAACGTGCTTTTAACATTTACCTAAGTTAGCACAAAATAGTAGTAAAAACTCCTAGAAATTACTCACCTTAATGTGTGTTTGATTGCGCTCTGGAAGCTGTTTGCTTTACAGTGTTGCAAGGGGAAGAGGAAGGAAGTGACGTGGCAGGCTTGGTGAGGTTCAGCAAGTTAAGGCTTATTCTCACGCTTTACTGACTGTAAGGTCTACTGAAATATCAAGAATATTGTGATTGATGGTTGATACCATTGAAATGCAGAATTGACCAGGTGTACGGCTAGGTGGAAACGGAAAGATTATGGGTAGGAGAGCAATGTACCTGAGGAACGAGAGAAAGAAAGGAGAAAAACGGGGGAGGGGAGGATTGTAGGGGGAAGGGGCAATGGACCATGGGGAGGTAGGAGAATAAAAATTATCCCCATTTTTCCACCTAACCTCCTTTACTCTCCCGGTTTTTTGGGATCTTTCCAGTCCATTGCCTACCTACCACTCACCTTGCCATTTCCTCCATTTCCTATACCCTGGCTACCTACTCTCATTTTATAATAATGTGATCAATTCCAATATTCCTGATTTCTCAATAAGCTTTGACAATAAGTCTTGACGGTAAGCCTTAACTTGCTGAACCCTCCAATAAATTGCGGACGATTAAAGGCACTGTCCAGGAATGGTACCAGGCCTTTTGCCACAGTCGCCGTGAGGAGGTGGCGTTAGCCCGTTTATGCATTGGTCACACCAAACTTACTCACTGTTTCTTCCTGGTGTCGATGGCCGCTTACAGTCCGACACTTGCTTGTCGATTGCACCGTCTTGATGGTGTTTGTCGCCGTTTGCATCTTCCACGAGACATAGCGCATCAGTTGGACGATAAGTTTGTCCTCCTGTCCGGTTTTTTTTACACTTGCTTGTCGATTGCACCATCTTGATGGTGTTTGTCGCTGTTTCCATCTTCCACGAGACATAGCGCATCAGTTAGACGATAAGTTTGTCCTCCTTTCCGGTTTTTTTTTAATTTTTGCAGGAGGTGTACAGATCTATGATAAAATTCTAGATTTGGGGCTTGTTTAACACCTCTGTAATGTGTGGTGCAGTGGCAACCCGGACCACTGCACTGTGACTTAGGTTGGTGCTAATGACCTAGCTGTCGACACGCCATTAAGCCTCAATTTCCCTCCCCCCCGACATGTGGCTTCCTTCCTCCAATCCCTAATATAAAGACGTAAAATAGCTTGAAATCGTAGGTCACGTGTATATTGTCATATGGAAGTAAACAAGAAACTATTAAATAAATGGTTAAAGAAGCCAGTAGTCAACTTTAAAGACTAGCCTTGTAAAAATTAATTAGTTTGAGAAAGAAAGAAAAAACTGCCATTACTGGGACTTCGCACATTCTGTGTCGGGCAGTCCAACACTGCACTACCGTAGAGGACGCTGTCTGCAGGTTCCAGGTGTTGTTAGAAGTTTGTCAGCCTTTGTCAGTTGGAATTTTTCTTAGTTCTAATCTTTCTCAGTTGTTGCTCACATTAATGTGTGGAGGTTAAGAAGCTAATAGCTTACTCTCCCTTTTTACAGGTTAGTAATATTAAGGTTATAGCTGACAAAGGTTGAACAACTTCTATGCTCGGCTGAACCCTGAAGCCATGATCCACCCAGACTATATGCCTGAAGTAGCATTGAGGCCCAGTCAGGAAAGTTGGTTTCCTTTCTCAGTTTAGTGAATTCTCACAAGACTCTATCTCTCACACTCTCTCTATCTTTCTCTTTCTCTCTGTCTCTCTCTCTTTTTCTCTTTCTCTTTCTCT
>JAHWFP010023736.1:3609-15522 GCA_023313725.1 Lithobius niger
CTGTTACTTGCGGATCCAGGAGATTACCGTACGATTGCTGTTACTTGAGGATCCACGAGATTACCGTATGATTGCTGTTACTTGCGAATCCACGAGATTACCGTGCGATTGCTGTTATTTGCGGATCCACGAGATTACCGTACCATTGCTGTTACTTGCGGGTCCTGCAGAATAATCGAAGAATTAATTACAGCGAAATTGTTAGGCTTCATTTAAACTAATTCCATTTTATGTAAGGATCAATTCGGCTTTGTTTCTAATCCGTCTACGTGTGTTCAATTACTGTTGGTGCTTGATGATTGAGTGGACTAAAGCATTAACCAGGGGAACAGTGCTGCATCTAGGCTTTTTCAAAGAGGGGTGCAAGGGCCCCAAAAGACTGAACGGTTTTGGATACGAGGTCTAGTGGTCTAATTTACAGAAGTTTTATGTACAAATTTGGGCTACCTGCTTTGAATTTAGGCCTCCCCCCCTTGCCTCCTGACCCGGGTGCATTATAGGCCCCTTAATTGTGTCACTGCTGTGGGACACCATACAGAAGAAATCAAAAGGCAAAGGTTTAATGAATCTTACATTCTGCATTAAAGACTAGCTGTGTGAGAATTAGTGTGTCTTGCGCTCTCACAAGGCAAGTCTTTAAAGCTGAATGTTTGCTTCGTTAACGGGTGATAACAACTGATGTATCCCTGATTGATTATGCAAAGGTATTTAGAATCTGTCGTCCCATGCAAAATTGTTGTAAAGCTAGAAAATTCAGATTTTGGTGGCTATCTCTCTTGGATTAATTATTTTAGTATACGTTCTGTTCTCATATTCAACGTGGTTACGTGGTTGGAACTTCAGCAGCCAAAGGTGCTCTGGTGATGAGTGGAGTGCCACAAGGATCAGTGCTAGGACCTCTCTTGTTTATTCTCTTTATCAATGATTTAAATTCTGTTAACGATGCAGGTTTCATTAAGTCTGTTGATGATATTTAACTGCAAAAACTAATTTTTTACCTTATTGTCAAACAACAAATAACTAGTAGTTTTTAGTTTTATGCACGACTGGTCTTTGGCTGGCAGTTATCTACTGCCGAACACATAAACTGTTTCATACTGGGAAAAACAAATCCCATATTTGACTAAGAGATTACACTCATAGTCAATCTCATTTCGTTGTAAAACTATGTGAAGTACTTAGTGACTGCTGCCAAATTGTTAAAAGTAGCCTTCTAGTGTTTGGCCATGATCAGCGTTGTTTTAATTCCGACATTGTAACATTAACTTGGGCTTTTTAAGAACATTTCTCGTGTACTCTACTCCAGTGTGGTCTCGTTATATGTTAGGAGATATTGACAAAGTTGAAAAAGTTCAGAGATGCTTCACGAAAGTCCCTGCAAGGGTGATTCAGGGTCTAATATACATCTATGGTGGCAGTGGAGGGCACCCTTGGAAATTGGTTGTGAACAATTCCAAACGGGGCTGTACCCAATATTAAATTTTCTACAAACAGAGTAACAGAGTAGCCGAATATGGAACTCTTGTCCATCCTAAATAGTTTGTACTACTTCTGTGGCTGTTTAGGGTTAGATTACAAGAAGTAAATTTTTGAAAATTTTTGCTTCATGCGTTGTGCCGAACAAAAAGCTACTTACTTACCATATCTCATACGAAAAAAAAACAAAAATACACCAGATGTAAGTATTAAACACAAGCTTCAGCTTATAAAATACGGATTGAAGCCTTTAAAAAAAAAACAAATGTTGTAAAGGAACGGGCACAAGAAAAGACATGTAAATCACCAGTGTTGCGCTAATACGGGTAACAGAAGTTCCAGCTTTTTTTTGGACACTAGACCTTCTTTTACTCATATGAGTGTTTCGAGTATCAATTTTTAAATTCTTACACCACATATTATTCGCTTAGGCATGAAAAAAATACTAATCATGTAATTTCCAGTTGCAATCCTGATTATACATTTAGTATTTTGCACTTTGTTTATATTTTTGCAATAGCAGTCACGATTATTTTATGTGCAGTGATTTTAATTATCAGCTTCATTGTTCGTGCCGAGTGCTCTGTGCCATGTACTTTAGTGTAGAAAAGACTAGTTCAATGCACACAAAAACTTATCACTTGACAAACTGACAATGAAGCTGATAATTAAAATCACTGCACATAAAATAACTCGTGACTGCACAAAAATATAAACAAAATGCAAAATGCTAAATGTCTAATTAGAATTGCAACTGAAGATTTCATGATAGCCTAATTAATCACTTGCAAAATGTAATATCAACTTTTTACAGTATGCAAAACTTTGTAAATCTTTATAATAATCTTGGAGGCCGGCTAAACCGGCGGGCTAAAAGGAAAACCACTTCTCCCCTCCTCGCGCCCGCATTGAAAATGCACTCTCCCACTCTACCTGCATGGAAAAAGGAGGCAGGAACTCAATAAAGGTTCAATCTGACAAGTCGTCGGGCCGAACAATCACTTCTCCCCTCCTCGCGCCCGCATTGTAAATGCGTGCTCACATTCTACCTGCATGCAAACAGGAGGCAGGCCTGAGTGGTCGATCAATCTGACAAGTCGTCGGGAAGAGTGCCGGAAAAATGTACCGGGAAAATGTCCCGGAAAATGTGTCCGTAAACTTAATTCATGACCGGCCCCGTGCATAGCACGGGCTTCCTGTAGTATTGAACTAAGAAACAATCATTGGAAGCTGTAGTAGTAATCTGATGGTAGAAAGAAGTCTAATGCGCGTCAGGACAGGGGGGGGGGGGAATTGTGCAGTCCTGTAACGTGCGATTGTGACCATCACGTTACTTGTGTACTATGAGAAGCCACAGCAGCTGCCCGTAGCTGACTGCCTTTGAAGTGCCGACTCCATGGCCTAGACAAAACGTAATGTTCGTTTCATTTTGTAATTTAAACAAATTCAAACACTACTTTTAGCTGTACCCGCGCAGATCATCTACGCATGTGCGAGCGAAATACTATACTGAGCACCATGAATTGAATACGTACGTCTTCCTGTTTTCCCGCAACCCTCCCGCTTCTAATGTGTGGTTTGCGCCCCTGTCCTGGGCGTCGGCGGTATTTTGGGGCTAATTATCTGCGCATGCGCCAGCGAAATACTATTCTGGGCAGCATGGCATAAACAAGCCCCCAACGCCCCCCTAGTTCCTCCGGTCCACCTGCCCTTCTCCCCCCCCCCTCCCTTAGGGTACCGGGGTATTTGGTCTTCTTAAAAAAGTAAATAGCAGTTCTCAGTGTAGCTGCGTTACCTGTTCCACTGTCTTGATATAAGCCCGCAACAACGATCGCATAGGCAGTGATTGTTACGCAACCAACTTTGAAGTTACTCATTCGACTCTACTAGCCAGCGTTATTGAAGCTTTTGATTTCCTAATTGTTAGGCTTTTACATTGTTAGCGGTGTCGTCAGTTTATTCTCGTAACAGAAATAAATATTGTTAGCATTGTTTGGCTTCTACATTGTTAGTGGATACGATGGGCCCCTATAACACCGGTTCTCGTCAGATCCCCGAAGTTAAGCAGCATTGGGCCGGATTGATACTTGGGTGGGTGACCGCCTGGGAATCTGGCTGTTGCAGACATAGGGCCTTAGGGCTTCGGGCAGCTGACCAGGAGTGGTTAACGCTCGTTAAACCCTTTAAACCCTTTTTTTAGGGCCCCTATAATAAAATCCAATCCAAACCCTTCTTCAAGGCAAATAAGTATACAGATCAGGTGATGAAAAACACGAAAATTTATGACTGGAAATTGAATAGAAGTGCTTTCGTAGCTGTGTCTTTCATGAAAGCATGGTGTCAAGATTTAAAGTCAACACTTATTAAAAAACAAAAACGAACTCGTTTGATGCTTAAGATAAAGTTTAACTGATCCAGAGTAAAAACAGCACAGGGACACTAATAAACTTTCCTGTAAGGTGTCAAATACAGCAGTGTTCCTGTACTGTTTAGTCCACATGAAAGCTTACTGCTTACTGTATTCAAATGTTTCTACCAGTTTTACTTTTGCACACCATAGATCAGCTAATGATTGATGCATTGTACTTTGCTAAACGACATTGCTGGAAAATGTTTAAAAACTAATCGTCTCAGTGTACTTAGCACAGCTCTACAGGTATGATGTGTCTTTGGGCTAACACATACAGGACCAACTATATACTATAGCTAACTATTCACTAGTTAAACAAGGTGGAGTGGGCGGTACACGTCAGGCGTTTATTTAGAGCGTATAGCTCCGCTATGAAGACCCGGCTGATTTGCAGCCTTTGATATGTATATATTCAACACCTAAAGTTTGATGCTGGTATCCGGAAGTGAAATATTTTTCTGCCTATTCTGCGCACGAGTTGTTTCTGCGTGATGCGCGGTCTAAGATTACATTGTAGTAATCTTAGACCGCACGTCACGCGAAAACCTCTAATACGCGGAATAAGCAGAAAAATATGTGACTTCCGGATACCAGCATCAAACTTTAGGTGTTGAATATATACATATCAAAGGCTGCAAATCAGCCGGGAGACAACCTCAGAAACGATTACGTCACGTGCAGTGACATCATCAAAATGGCCACCAAACAGATTCTTTAAATTCGCATATCTCCGAAACTACTGAACGGATTTTAATGAAACAGGTCTTATTTTAAAGCTAAATTTTTTTTATCTGTAATCAAGGTATCTACATATTTTGCTATAAATATAACAGTTTTCGTTTTATTCCTGAAATTTGAGATTTTTCCATATTTCTTGTTATTTCCTTTACTTGCTACTGCCAAAATTAAATATTTACCCAAAATTAAATGTTTGTTGAAAAATCACTACAATTGCCGAATGGGTGTAATGGTATGTTTACATATTAATTAGGCTAGTATACTTGTAAAGTGTAAGTAAACAATGAACGGGATGCTAATAAAAAAAAGTTTTCATTAATGAATACCATTTATTCTCAACAAAGAAATTGCTTTAGCAAATTTACTTTGAATATAATGGTTGGGTAAATTGTTATCACTAACGATCTGGTTAAGTTAGCTCATTAGGTTTGGTTAAGTGTTTACTTGTATTACAATGATTAAGATATACATGTGCTCCACTAAAAGACGTAAACTGTGAGATGTTCAACATTTGGAAGTCGTGTCAATACTATAATCCGTTCCTGTCATTACTCACCCATTCTTGAACAATGACCTTCGCATTTACACGAAAGAGTGCATCAGAATCCAGCTCTTACACAGCGGCACTGCGTACATCGTTCCTTGTACTTACACGTAACCAGTTCCTGGCAATGTTTGCTTACGTCTGGAAGCATAGTTCAAAGTGGTGTGAACTTGTGCCATCATCTGTCTTCTTTTCCCACTGAGATACACCCCAAATCTGAGGATTTGGTGGTCTACGTCTGCCTTCAGATAAAGCCGACATTGTATCTTGTGTACAAAATACCTGCAGCACGTTAAGTGAAGTCACTATACACCTGGTGGAATGCAAGTTGCATTAGCCCTAATCATTGATTTGTCTTTGTACACATGTTGACACCAAGAACAAATATAATTTCAGCAATACATTGAAGACGTTATAAGTCCCTACAAAAAGATAGTATTAGAAACAGTTAGTAAAATGGATATTGTATTTGACAAGTATATCAATAGCAGTTTAAAGTCGTAAGCTTGCAAGTCTAAGGATCTGGTGAAAGGATAGCAGTCACACCTCCTGGAGTGAAGGTCTCACGCAATTTTAAACAGTGTTTAACTGAAGATAGGAACAAAGAGGAACTCCTAATATGTTGGTAGTTTCAATAGTAAGAAGTAGTTTGCACTTTCAATATCACCATCATCGCATGAAGAAGATGATGAAAGGCTGCTTCTGCATGCATCGGATGCTGCGATACATGGACACAGCAAAGTTCTTATTAAAACAGTAGATTCGGACGTGGTTTTCAAAGCTTTATTTGCATTTCCACGCTCTCAGAAACTGAAGAACCGTGGATCGAGTTTGGCACCCAGAAGAACTTGAAATATTTGCCCATTCATGAATTATCTTCTCATATTCCCAGTGATGTATCAGAGTTGATTCCTTTCTTCCATGCATTTACTGGGTGTGAAACAGTGTCGTTATTTTAAAGTATTGGGGAAAAATTTCATGCAAAACATGGATGTCCTTTCATGATGGTGACTTTGCACTCCAAAAAATTTCTAATGTCAAAAACAGCAGTTTACACATGAACACAAGATACGATGCCAGCTTTATGCGAAGGCATGCATATGCCACAAATCCTCAGATTCAGGGTGCATCTCAGTGGGGTGGGAAAACTGATGATGGCAAAGGTTCAGACCACTGTGGACCACACTTCTAGATGTAAGAAAACATTGCCAGGAACTGGTTACGCGTAAGTGCAAGGAACGATGTACACAGAGCTACTGTTTTAAAAAAAAGTACTCCGGTGCACATGCGAAAGTCATTATTGAAGAGCGACTGAATAATGACAGTACCCAATTATTGTATTTACACGACTTCCAAATTTTGAACATCTCATAGTTTAGGTTTTCTTTAGTGGGAAACACTTAAATCTTAACCAATGTGTTACAAGTAAACACTTAACTTAATCTAACAACTTAACCAGATCGTTAGCATAAACACTGTATCGAACGAGTGTATTCAAAGTAAAGTTGCTAATGTAATTTCTTTGTTGAGCATAAATAGTATTCATACATGATAATGATTATTATTAGTAAATTGTTCATCATTTACTTATACAATTATACATAAAGACATTAATTAAAAGTGAACTAATTAATATGTAAGCATACCATAACACCCATTCAGTAATTATGATGATTAACAAGCTGTTTTCAAGAATGTAACATTTAGTTTTGAGTAAATATTTCATTTTGGCAGTAACAAATAAAGAAAATTAAAATAAATATTGAAAAAAATCTCAAATTTCACGAATAAAGCGAAAACTATTATATTTACAGCAAAATATGTAGACACCTTGATTACAGATAAAAAAATTTAGCTTTAAAATGAGATTTGTTTCAGCCAAATCCGTTCAGTAGTTTCTGAGATTTGCGACTTTAAATGATCTGCTTGGTGGCCATTTTGATGACGTCACGACACGTGACGTAATCGTTTCTTAAGTTGTTTCCCGGCTGATTTATAGCCTTTGACATGTTTTTATTCAACACCTAAAGTTTGAAGCTGGTATCCGGAAGTGAAATATTTTAAGGGTTTTTCTTGCTTATTCCACGTACTACACAAGACTATCCAAACCAAACTTTGCATGCGGTAGCACGGGAGTTCGAACAAGGTTTATCACAAGATCAATCCGGAATTGGGCATGGGATTGAGGAACCATCAGGGTGACAAAATGCACCAATAGAAAAACAACGAGACGCGAAACCGTTTCTAATTGTTCAAGGCATCCGATCATGTTAAAAAGATTGATTGTTGATGATAAACAGGCGGCGTTAGGCGGTAATAGACCAAATTCAAGGTATTTTCACTTTTCATCGACCTATTTGGACGTTTGAATACACCATTTTCACGGTTTTTTCACCCCCTTTCCAATGGCCCAAACCCCAAGCAGCTGTCTCTTATTGTTTAGAAATTACAAGGCAAATTCGATCCAATCCGATTGACAGCCAAACAGCAAAGAAAGCGGAACCCGCTCCATTACGTCAACAGTGGAACTGATGACGGCCCTACTTTGGAGAAGTAATCTTAGACCGCGCATCAAGGCGGACAAGGACTATCCAAGCCACACTCTGCATGCAGTAGCACGGGAGGCTGGACAAGGTTTATCAAAGAAAAAATCCGGAATCGGACGTGGGATTGACGAACCATCAGGGTGACAAAATGGACCAATAGCAAGAGCCAAAATCCAAACAACAACGAGACGGTGAAGCCTTTTCTAATTGTTAAAGGCATCCGACTGTTAGAAGATTGATTGTTGTTGTGGATTGTTGGATTCTCTTCTGGCTTCACTAGCAGACATGTGTACAAATCGGGGGAGAAATCTGGATCGGTACACAAAATCCAGAGAAATCGGTAATAAACCAAACTGAAGATACTTTCACATTTCGTTGACCGATTTTGACGTTGGAATACACCATTTTCAACGTTTTTCACCACCTTTCCAATGGTCCAAACCCCAAGCAGCAGTCTCTTATTGTTTACAAATTACAAAGCCAATTTTTAAATGTTAATGGGGGATTTGGTGTCGGTAATCGGGTCGGGATTTGGTATCCGTTCTATGATCGGCTCTGGTAGAAAAAAGGTGATCGGCCCAGCCTTAATATTTTTGTCATGTTGAGGTTAAATCCTAACACGCCCGAAATTCAAATTGTAGAAAATACAAGGGAAAGATGCAGGGATAGAGAAAAACTAAAAGTTAAAGGATGAGTATCCACTTTCACAGAGATAAAGATGCATCAATAACGTTTTCATGATACTCTCCAACTAAGTAGCTAGCTACCTTGGCCACCTTGGCCTGGTGGAACGATGTCACTACTTTCAAAGGGCGACCCTTTTTAGTCAAACTATCCGAACAGCAAAAAAAGCGGTGCCCGCTCCATTATGTCGACAGCGAAAATGACAATGGCACCAGTTATGGCATATGTTACAGCTTATATAACATGTTATACTTTGCACAATTGGCATTCATTGGTTAGCACCTTTACAGATGACAGCAAGGTGCTCTAGTTACAGCGAATCATCAATTAGCATAAACCATGATAAGGCAATCAATGATAATCTATGATAATGTGGATGCAAAGAAGGTGCACCAGTTACAGAACAGACCAAGGTAATTCATGGTTCGTGCGAATTCCTTGAAAACCTGGAAATGTCCCGGAAAGTAATAATGAAATTCCATGCCTGGAAAATGCTTGAAAATCTTGAAAAATTATATATGTATCATTAGGATGATGAACGGATAAGAAAACGTGACTGAAGAATACTGAAAAATGTAGCCGTAGTCGAGTGTATAGCCTTACATTGTTCTTTCTTTGTTTGGCATGAAAAGTTTTGAAATTTAGTCTCTGGCTTTAATTGTATTTACGTGTGTCATGGTGATATACACCCGTAAGGTTTCACGTGGACTAAACAGTACAGTAACACTGCAGTATCTGACACCTTACAGTAAAGTTTATTTGTGTTCCTTTGCTGTTTTGACTTCCGATCAGTTAAACCTTACCTTAAGTATCAAAAGAATTCGTGTTTGTTTTCTAATTCGGTGCTACTCTTTGGCAAACCATGCAGTTTAGATTATCTTGTTTTAATGTTTTGTTTCTTTATAAATCACGGTATGCACAAAGCCAATATAGAAACAAACCCTTTAATCCTTATTCAACCTTCTTGCTGCTGGTGTTTACTCATTAACATTGTTGCATATATCAATGTTTGCAATAAAAATGAGAAACAATCAGTCAGGTCGTTTAGAGCTTCCTAACCCCAGAACCACTTGACCAATTCGAAAAGGCCTTATGGAAAGGGCACAGTCTCCAGAGCAATACCTATAAAATGAGCTAAGAACCAGCTTTATTGGACAAATAGTTTGATCTGCAATGCGAGTAGTAAAAACGTGTCGTGCCAACAACAAAAAGCCAAAATGAAAATCACGATTCCAGCTCAAGTCCAGGTCTCCGATGTGACAAATTGGAAATTAATAAAAGTTGGTACACATGTTCACCAAAGCTTATATACTAAACTAGCATCGTACCCGGCTTCGCCCGGGGATTTGTTTGACCCGTGGTTGTTTCCCAGTATTTGCTCGGTGCTGCCTGATCGTTCACTGCAACAGTCAATTGTGTAACACTCCCCCTTTCTGTCAATCCTCTCCCTCCGCAAAGCAATATCGTAATCAAATAAAGGCGTTAACATGAGCACTGCCCCACCAATGGGCATTCCCCGTTCAGGCCCTTCCCCACTCCCATTATCGTGCGAAAAATAACTGTCCTTCGTACATGACGTCATTTAAGACATGCCTTTGCGATGACCGCGCAGAGCAAATTGTTAGTCGAGGTAACAATGTGCCAATTTCAACTACTTTTCAGGGCAACAACGTCCCAGTTTCACCTTGAAGCCAAAGAATTGACACACTCGCACGTTTTCATTGTTCCCCTTCCGGGGGTCGTCGTTGCGGTTGCTTCATTTCTGCTATGAGACTTTGGTTTATAATGTAAGATTTGAGTAGAAAATATTGCAAGACAGAAGAGAAATTAAGCACAAAATTTCGGCTTTAACATGGAGGTTGAGGTCAGACCTTACATTAAGGCTACCTTTATTAATAATGGGGTAAATTTGCTTAGTTTTGCTTTCCCAAACCTTATGTAGTTATTGGCTCACAATTATAGACAAATCGTTAAGCAGTAGCATAATAGAATAAGCATGGCCACGAGCTCCAACAAAATATAATTCATTGTTATATAAAAACATTGTTTACTTTAATTGGCATCTCCGATGTCGTGGCGTGCCGAGTTTTCTACTTGGATTTCTCCAACTAAATTGACCCTTTCACGTCTACAGCGGGGCAGATAACCCAGTTTGGGTCCGGCTCCCTTAAAGGTACATTCCTCCCAGCGCCATTTTTCTCGATCCCCCACATCAAGTACGGCCCCAAACTTCTATTTACTTACCGTTAGTCAATCCCTTGCTAAAAATCTGTTTTAAAATGTCACGTCTAGGAGATTTTCTGTTGAATACTGGCAACTAATTTAATAGCATCCTGCGATTATATGATCTTCTGCGTGCTTACAATAACCATGACGTTTCATGTGTGTGTGCTTGTACTATTTTTTAATCGTTTGCCAATTATTACCATGCTACCAAAAATCTAAAAGAATAATGCGACAAAAATTTAAATTATTTATGCCAATAGATAGCCGAAGAAAAATTATAAGATACGTAGCCTAAAAAATTATAAAGTGTGATTTTAAAATGCGAAAATCATTCCGGTTTGCGACGACACAATTAATGCGTCATGGTGTTTCGTCTACTACGTCCAAGCCAACTGAGACAGTAGCTACGTTCCTTGGTGCGAGGAACGCAGCTACTATCTTAGTTGGCGTTGTCTTACTACGCGAAACGAGTATTGTGTTAGTTTCTTGCTAGTTTCATGTTATGTTTTGCTAGTTTCCTGCTAGTTTATGTTAGTTTTTTGCTAGTTTCGTGTTAGGTTTTAGCCAGTTTCCTGCTAAGTTTGTGTTAGGTTTTGCTACTTTCATGCTAGTTTCGCATTAATGTTTTGCTACTTTTGTGTAAGTTTTTTGCTAGTTTCGTGTTAATATTTTGCTAGTTTCGTTTTAGTTTCTTGCTAGTTTCACGTTAATATTTTGTAGTTTCATGTTAGTTTCTTGCTAAATTATCATTAATATTTTCCTAGTTTCGTATTAGCTTCTTGCTATGTTCGTGTTAATATTTTGCTAGCTTCGTGTTAGTTTATTGCAAGGTTTGTGTTAGTTTCTTGCTAGTTTTGTATTAGTTTTGCTGCTAGTTTCATGTTGGTTTATTCCTAGTAGTGCTACTTTCTTGCTAGTATCGTGTTAATATTTTCCTAGCTTCACGTTAGTTTCTTGCTAGTTTCGTGTTATATTTTGCTAGTTTCCTGTTAGTTTTGTGTTAGTATTTGCTAGTTTCGTGTTAGGTTTTGCTAGCTTCCTGCTAGTTTCGTGTTAGGTTTTGCTAGTTTCGCGTTAGTTTCTTGCTAGTTTAAGTTCGCATTGATATTTTGCTAGTTTTGTGTTATTTTCTTGCTAGTTTCTTGCTAGTTTCAGGTGAATATTTTCCTAGTTTCATTTTAGTGTTTTGTTAATTTCATGTTAATATTTTGCTTGTATCGTGTGAGTTTCAGGCTAGTTTCGCGTTAAAATGTTGCTATACTACAAGAATTTGTTTTATGCCAATATTT
>JAHWFP010023736.1:22255-32800 GCA_023313725.1 Lithobius niger
TCTTGCTAGTATTGTGTTAATATTTTCCTAGTTTCGTGTTAGTTTTTGCTAGTTTTGTGTTAGTTTCTTGTTAGTTTCATGTTAGTTTTTTGCTAGTTTCGTGTTAAGATTTTGCTAGTTTCGTGTTAGTTTCTTGCTAGTTTCGTGCTAATATTTTGCTAGTTAGATTCATGCTAAAATACTTTTAGTTTCGTGTTATTTTCTTATTAGTTTCGTGTTAATATTTAGCTGGTTTCGCTAGTTTTGTGTTAATGTTTTGCTAGTTACATGTTAGTTTCTTGCTAGTTTCGCGTTAATATTTTGCTGGTTTTTGTATTACTATCTTGGTAGTTTTTTGTTAATGTTTTGTTAGTTTCGTGTTAGTTTCTTGCTATTTCGTGTTAATATTTTGCTAGTTTCGTTAGTTTCTTGGTAGTTTTGTGTTAATGTTTTGCTAGTTTTGTATTACTTTCTTGATAGTTTCGTGTTAATAGTTTGCTAGTTTTATGATAGTTTCTTGCTAGTTTCGTGTTAATATTTTACTTGTTCATATTAGATTCATGCTAAAATTTTGTTAGTTTCGTGTTATTTTCTTACTAGTTTTGTGTTCATATTTTGTAGGTTTCGTTAGTTTCTTCATAGTTTTGAGGTAATGTTTTGCTAATTTCGTGTTGGTTTCTTGCTAGTTTCGCATTAATATTTTTCTAGTTTTGTATTACTTTCTTGGTGGTTTTGTGTTAATGTTTTGCTAGTTTCGTGTTAGTTTCTTGCTATTTCGTGTTGATATTTTGCTAGTGTTGTTAATTTCTTGCTAGTTTTGTGTTAATGTTTTGCTAGGTTCGTGTTAAGATTTTGCTGGTTTCGTTAGTTTCTTACTAGTTTTGTGTTAATGCTTTGCTAGTTTCATGTTAGTGTCCTGCTAGTTTTGCGTTAATATTTTGCTAGTTTTGTATTACTTTCTTGGTAGTTTTGTGTTAATGTTTTGCGAGTTTCGTGCTATTTCGTGTTAATATTTGGCTAGTTTCGTTAGTATCTTGCTAGTTTTGTGTAATGTTCTGCTAGTTTCGTGTTAGTTTCTTGCTAGTTTCGTGTTAATATTTTGCTAGGTTCTAGTTAGTTTCTTGCTAGTTATCGTTAATGCTTTGCAAGTTTCGTGCTAATATATTGCTTGTGTTGTGTTAGTAGCGTATATAAATCAAGATAAGTAAGATAGTGTACTAAACTTAATAGGAATATATGTAAAAATTTATTACTCATGATTATAATTTAACATGTAAAATAACTGTAAATGTATTAATTGCTTACACATACTAGTTGTTTTGGAACGTGGTGCCTGTACAAACATCAACTTGTACAACCAATCACCAGTATTACTATTATTATGAAGAGTTCTAATCTCCAGTTAAGCTGCCATATCAAAACAACACAGGTATAATGACAGGAAACAGGTGTGGGGCAAAGGGGAGCAAGTGCCACCCTCCCCCCCCCTCAATTCCCAAACTCTTCCTCAAGACACCTTGACTAAATTCTCAGATCCCATTCTGAATTCTGATTTGTTTTTGCCATTCCCCAACCACCAAAACAACATTTCTGGGGGGTGCCATTGAAGTTGACTCATCGTCTGTTGCAGTTCTGATTTTTTTTTTGTTAATGATGCGTTAATCCGAGTTAATCCAAACCGGCCTGCCTAGGAATTTTTAATTTGCCATGGTGGTTGAGTGGTGGCTGATCTCGGCCTCAAGGAGCTGGAAATGAGACCATCGACAAGTCCCTGCCCGTCTGTGTTGGCCAGCGCTGGTAGTGTTAGAGCCTCACATACTCTCTCAGCAGCTACAAGATGTATTTCGGCCTATCCCAGACAATGTCTTGTTCCTTCCCCTCCTCGTGATAACTGGAGATATCCTTGCCAGCCTGCATCCCTGGGTTAGACCCTCCCTTTACTATAGTGGTTTCACATGGTAGTATGAATCGTCTCGGGTTTTGAGTGGCCGAGATACAGATATAATAGGGAAGTATACAAAAGTTTACTAAACTTCCAAGAATCCCCCCCCCCCCCAGTAACTTAGCTGTCTATAAGGAAGCCCACGATAATATTGTCAGCAGTAACCGGGAGGCAAGAACCACTTACAAGGTTAATCTCATTCAATACTCGAACTCGCGGCCAATCAAGATTCTGTTTTCTTACTCTGACAAAAACAATAAAGTTCCGGTTGCCTGTATCAACACTGACACATATTTTAACATTGCAGATAGTGAGATCGCCACCAAACCCAACTTTCACTTTGCGTCCACTTTTAAGCAAACCACTCTCCTTCTCCATTCACTGACCCTGAGCCAATCCTACTTGGCAATTACATCCATTTTGGCATGCAGCTTTTACTTTCGGATCACTTACACAGTAAGTAAACACAAGAATTGCGGTAAGAATATGTTACGTACGTCCGATACAACAATTTAATTACTGCATCACCAAAACACGATACGGGGCCCGCCAATGTTTTGCTGGAACGCGCAGAACTAACTGCCGACAGATGGTACTTATCAATTTCAACTCTCAGCCGACCGAGACTGTTCTGTTGGCTGTGAGTAGTGGCCAGCTAAAAGGCCGCCGGATGCTTGAGCTGCTCACAGCCAACACAGCTGTCTTAGTCGGCTACGAGTCTAAATTGATAAGTATACCATCTGTTGGCATTAATTTCTGTGCGTTCCAGCAAAACAATGGCGGTCTCCATACCTTACCACAATTCTTGTGCTTAGTTATTATGTACGTGATCCAAAAGTAAAAGATGCATGTCAAAATGGATGTAATTGCCCTTTAAAAAAAAACACTGTCAAATGGTGAAGAGGACACTTCTTGTGGACCCGATCTGATCCCGCCACTTCTTCTGAAACACTGTGCTTACTCCTTGAGTACACCGTTTTTAATTACCTTCAGAAACGCTATACACACTTGCACTTTCCCGCGCCCTTGGAAAGATGCCAATATCACTCCAGTCCTCAAGAGTTGTTCTTCTTACATTACTAGCAATTACCGGCCCACAAGTCTTCTTCCTCCCCATTGCGTTGGAAATCCTTGTGCACATAGTTTACCATTGCGACATGACACAGTGAGTTGATTGGTATCTGCCCGACACGCAACAAGGATCCTCCAAGGGCATTCTTGCTTCATAAACCTTCTCCACACCTATGACAGCGTCATTCATCATGTCGACCGTGATATCCATGCAATCTTTTCGTCTTCAATTTCACTAAAGTCATACCCTATATTCCCCACAACAAAGGCATCGTTAACTTCACTGCTCTTGGTTTCCTGCTTCTACTGGCTCATGTCTCATGACTTCCACTGCTTTATCTATGCAAGGTGGCAGAGAGTCTTGCTCATTGGTTCTTTAGCTCCATGTATTACAGTCATCTCTGGTGGCTCGCAAGGGTCTGTTCTCAGTCCATTGCTGTTCAATATTTACACCTTCGACTTACCTCCAATGTTTGTTTCACAAAACGTCAGCTACACCTATGACTGTCTGCTGCATCCTCCTCAGCTGCTTTCCTTCAGATATCTGTTGACCAAATTCTGACCTGGGCTCACAACACTGCTCTTTCCCATAACCTTACCAACTGAGCTGCCCTTCACTTCGGTCATAACAACCCGTACATCCTTGCACAATCTACAACAATGCCACCACTCTTAATTCTTCTTATATCTCGGTATACATGTTTGACACTTCTCTCAAAGTTTCACTCACATGTTGACTACATAGTTACCAGAGTTCACAAAAAAGCTCTTTACATCCTCAAGAGGTTTCCAAACTAAGCCCCGAACAGTTTTCTATCCCCTTGACGACCTTCATTCGCCCAATATCGAATGTTGCTCACAAATCAGCCGACCTTGCTTCAGCTGCTTTATAGGCCGTCTCGAATCATGACAGCGACGCCTAACCAAATGGTGCCACCCAATCCGTCACTTAAGCTTACCCTGAACGTCTTTGATGTCTGAATTTTCCAACTGTGAGAGAAAGGGTCTAGCGCGGCAACCCCATCCTCGTTTTTCAGGTTGCCAATTGGCTTCTTGCCTGCAACCCTCACAAATCTTGCTGTTTCATCAACCGCCCAATACAGGATCATCCTCTGAAACTCCATGGCAGACCTCCAAGCTCAACATTCATCACCAATTCTTTACAAAAATAGTTGTCGGCCCTTGGAACTCTCTTCCAACCAATGTTGTCTGCGCCACTTCTTTGAACTCTTAAGTCTCGACTTGATGCCTGTTTTCCATCCTCTTGATGCCCTTCATTTGCCAACTCTTGGAGCGTTGCTCGCAAATCAACCGACCTTGCTTCGGCTGCTTTCTAGGCCGTCTCGAATCATGACTGTGAATCTTTCACCTGTGAATGAGTCTCTCTTGGGAAGAGGGATGGGGCGCACTCTTGAGTTTCTCAACTCGCTGCCATCTTCTTGTTTACGTTTACGTTTATATCTGGTGTTGTAGGGTCAGCGCCATACAATGTCAGTCAGTTTAAATTCCAAACGACCACTTTTGGCCCCGTTTGTTTGCGCTACAACTGATGGTAGAGTTTTAAGCTACACTGGCGCAATTCTACCAATATGTCACAGTGCACGGATTTCGATTTCAGACGAAATAATTAATGCGTGCCGAGCCCAGCCAACGCCATGCCATTCCATGCCAGCCAGTTGTTGCCTAGCAGCCATGGACCAGTACGGTACGGAAACATTATTCTGTGTGAAATCACCACTAGACTTCTTTCTCCATAAAAAATGTCTAGTAATTTTCAAATATGAGCTGGGTAATCTACACTAGCAGTTGCTTTCAGTTGGCATACCTGATAAGGTACATTTAAATTTACTAAATAAAAGACTATCAAGACCGACTGAGGTAATTCTTTTACAGTGTCCAGCAGCAAGACCTCTACAAAACACACACAATCTTGAGTTTTCTCTCTCCTCCCCTCCATCCTCAATCACTGGCAATGGCCTGGATCGTCTTGACCCCATTCACCTCCACGAAACGCATTGTAATGGAATGATCTGACTCCCCATCCCGTTTCCATCAAGTTTAAATGAAATCTAATTCCCGAGACACCTCGTTTTTTCCCTTCTCCATCTTGCTCGCGGGCTTTCATTTGTCCCGCATCGCTGTCTTTTACTTTACCCTCACACCCGAGACACCAACGTGCTCGCTAATCAGTCTTTCGATTTTTAGGAAGGTTCAGCTGCATTGTTTAAGATTTCTGTTTTTGTATGTTTTTACAGGATGGTTAAAGGGAATGAGATTATTCCCTTTAGAAATTTCGAACTTTCAAGCAGCGCAAACACGTGCAAACAGATGTAAATTTTACGGAAATAGGGGAGGCACAATATCATAATGGCAAAAATCTTACATTTACAAACAACTAAGATATGGCCGTAAAGAGAATGCTCAGACAAGAGGGGTGGGGTTGGGTAGGGCAGGCCGTGTGAACCATCAGCGGCTGAATCTTCATTCACTATGTTGACATGGATGCTAGAAAGCAGATTTTAGGGGGAAAAAGGCGCCTGTTTATAAGACGCAAGAATGTAATTAGAGCCCTTCAGCCATGGAATGCGATTCATCCCAGTACACTCATAACCCCCATCTTTCCTATCCTCCTCTGTCGTATATTGGATGCATCCCGTGCTGCTGCAACCCTGCACTTAATTAACTGGCTCAATTAAAACTCATGTAGCCAAACATTTGCAAGTCTTACTGGTTCCCGAGTCACGTACACTTATTTTAAGAATTATTTATCAAAATTCTAGTGGCACCAACTCAAATTACATAACCGTTGTAAGTGTGTTCACCATCTTTACCAGTGAAAATACTAACACCCCTATGCGACTGAGAGTGTTTACATGAATAAAGACGAATCGCATCCGACTCCCAAACCACCTCCGTAAAGCGATTCCATTTCGTATCGCTAGTTGGGAGAAAGCGCCATAAAGGGAGATGCGCATCCCTCTGAAGCGCTTTCAAGTAATCATGAAAATGTATTGCGATTAATCATTGGTTCCTGCCTCACTCACGTCTTCACAGAAAATACCGAATCGTAGTTTAATTTTGTCTGTTGCGCTACCAAGTTTACTTTACTCTTTCTCTTTATGAATATCATTAAGTAAGGACTTATTGTGTGCGCGGCGTATCGAGTCCTGGAAGTATTTTATGAGCGGCTACGTCTTCCTGGAGGGAGCGGCTTTAATCGACGGCCGCCATTGTTTTTGTAACCATTTTGGATATCAACAAGGCACTCTGCTACCAAAAACGTACAATCGATTATCTGTGTTCGTTCTGCAGCGAACTCAAGATAGGCCGCGCACACTTTAGTGAAAAATTGAATTCATAAAAGATGCAGACTCGAGATAGGCCTTCACTGCAACATTGTGGATGGTGTGAAATAGAGAGCGGTATCAGATACAGCCGATGTTGCTATGGTACCCCACCGAGAAATAGCATCCAGCCCCACGGGCCGAGAAATTGACAGAAGGCTGCCAAATATAGAGCACAGCTCTTGTTCTCACGAACCACTCTTCCTCTCACTCGGATCCCAGAAAAGAACACACCGCTGTTCTCATCGCACTGGCAGCTACCACAACCTGCACTGAAGTATCACGCGTGATTCCGCAGGCTAGCAAGTGTGCCACTTCATTGCCCTGTCCACCTGAGTGATCTGGAATCCAGGCAATACACACCTCGACTACGGACCACACAACACCCAGCAGCTTGACTCCCACCTCCAATGACAGTGGCCATGATAGATCCAATCCCTCAAGCATTCCCAAGACTAAAGCAAATACTTACCTCAGAGTCAGACGAGATATTTATGCAGACATACCTCCAACATTTGACCATGACCCAGGACCATCGAAATGGCAACAAGTTCCGTTGTCATTACCTGGTACATTCTCCACAAGGTATGCTAACCGAGTTTGAATGCTAGCACCCCTCCAAGACAGTAACTCCACCCCCTGAACTCCATAGCAAAGACTGCATCACGGAACACAACCACCCCTTGCTCCAGGGAAGGCCGAACGAGACACTGCTCCACACATGACTCTATCAGCACAGTATGCTTGCTATATTTGTTGAAATAACCAAGTGTCAGCAAGTGCTGTTGCACACATAAAGCAAAACTGATTCAAACAAGACACCTGGCATAGACAATCACCAGCACCAACAGTAACCCTGGTGTAAGCTAGACCCACTTTTTTACAACATTGTACAACAAGCAGTAACAAATCATCACATTCAGGCCGAATTTTGTACACTAACATCACACTTGCCATTTTTTTTAGTGTACAATTCTTATCTAGTGACGAATTAAAATTAGTACAATTATTCATTTTCACTATTAGCGCACTAATTTAAGCCTTAGAAAATTTCGATCTCCTCTGACCATTAATTGCGTACGCAACAATTAATCATGTAATAATCTACTGTTGGCTATCAACTAGGCGTTAACACACTAGCATGTGTGTTGGTGATTTCAGCACAGTGGGGGAAAATCTCAATGCGCCACAAATCTTAAAAAGACATAATTGTTGAAATCTATGCAGGGGGCCAATAATCATGAAGAAAAACTTCTTTTTAGCTTTTTCCCATAGGGTATTCGCCCACCTGTGCAGCTCACTGGAGAAGGTTTCACAAATCTAAGTTTTTGCAAATGGGTAGAGAGTGGAATGGGGAAATGCTTTTTGGGTAAAATGGGGGTTGCACCTAGATGCACGCGGGCTTGGAATGGCACGTGAATATTAAATCAGAGTTGCAACTGTAATTTCTGATCGTCATCCCATTCGGCGACTTGCTCATTTATTTCACACTTAATTGTTCAGGTACCTATTATCAAAAACTTATCATTAAAGTATGGAGCAGTTGCGTTGGTGTGTTCACTAGGCAGGGTGTGGTGTTCTCTGGGAAACAAAAAAAACAAATGTGTCACAAATATGTGTTAAGGATTTGATGTATCGCAAAACTAACTCATTAGCTCTCGATTTACCAGACGATGAACTGTCTGATACAGTTGTTGCTGCACTAAATTCGTTGTTGTTGTTGTTATTGGTGTTGTTGTAGGTTGGCTTAGGGTCAGTTGCCTTGTCCCTAATTCATCCATTAGAACTCTGTTTCAATGAAGAGCAAAACACATGAAGTGGGTGTGGTGTTTCAAGTGCTGTTAAAGTTGTGATATCAACCCAAAACCGAAACTGGCATAAGAGAAGCTGACGTTTTCAAAAATTGTTGTCCTTAGAAAGTAAACTAGGAACACCAAAATTACATGTTGACATACTGGAGCGGAGCGTGAGATTAAAACTGGGGATGGGAAAGGGCAGTTTCTCCGAGGTGAGGGAGGGGGTGGCAGCTGCACCTACATTATTGACCCTCCTCACCCTCACTCCCCGATCCGTCCCCCCTTCTTCTCCCTACCATACTTTTTTCATTCTCTCCCCTCCTTCCTCCTGCCTCCCTTAGTAGGCGAGTAAATACAGATTAAAAAAGGGGTTTACCCACCACAAATTGCAACAAAAGGTTTTATGGTTGTTCCTACTGGAAAAAGAGTGCTGAATTCGAAAAAAAAATTGTTATCCACGCTATCTGCTGCCGTTTTCCTGGAAAAATAGGGTTAATTTGCATGTTATAGTTACAAAATGCATTTAATACATATATGGAAATAAGAAGAAAATATTAATATACCTTGCATTTTGAGGGCAGTTCTTTTCTGGAACCTACTCAAATGGATGTGCACTTTAAGATTCCGAAGGGTGACAGGCTGAAAACCTTGAGCATTAAAGACGGCGACCAAAATGGAGCCCAATGTTTACTCAGTTTTAGACATTTTGGCCTATTATGTAAGAACCGTTAGTGTTACACAAAAACTAGAATGTAGGTCCCATACCTTTTTTCCACATATCATGGCTATCGAGAAAAACGGTCATTTTGGCTAATTTAATGCTTATAGATGTCCGAATTTGTGAATACAACTTAAACTTTCAATTGCTGTTGCTTCGTTTATAAGTCAGTGGATGACTCCAACCTGAGTCATTAGAAAGGTAGGACTCTCTTCTTTGAATCAAGGGCAACGAAAAGGGTCTACCACTTTTACTAGGGGCTGGTGTCACATTTACCGTTCAAAATAAAGACAGATGCAAACAAATTTACGTTGCATTTTGGACTTATATGTCAGACTACCAGAGGGGGAGTCAAACCCACGACTTTTGAAACCAAAGGACGAGGTCCTACCAGTCAGCCATACTGACATGGCCAAAAGGAAACGTCCATAGGCAGCATTTCATTTTGGCCTTGTCAGTATGGCTCAGCGTTAGGACCTCTGCCTTTGGTTTCAAAGATCGTGGGTTCGATTCCTCCGCTCAGGCAGAGTGACGTACAAGACCAAAAGGCAACGTAAATAGGTTCGCATTTATGTCGACAGATTTTTCCTTAATTTCTGACCCAAAATTTACCCGATTTTCGAACTGAAAAAGCCCCTCTCCGACTTGTACTAGGTCAGCATACGAAATTTCATGAAATTCAATTCAGTAGTTTTGGCGTGATGTCATTACAATGAAATCCCAATGAGTCGCTGCATAAAGGCAGTGCGCTCCAGTGATATCGTTCAACTAAAAGGCCATTGATATGAACCCTAGTAACCCGCAAACTTGGCTCATAGCCCTCATCTTTAATGCATTTGATTCCATTTCCATTACTTATATACAAATTTAAGATTTAAATAAAACGGGTCTGCGAATACGAGTAAAAGAATTTTTTTTTTAATCCAGAGAATTGCTACAAATTGAGACCGCTTCGTGCTCGTTTTATAAGACCGATTATAGGCCCGTTTTTGTTTACACTGAACTGAAATCAAACCAGGGCTCGGTCACACAGTTGGCATTCATCTTTGCGCTTTGAGCGATTAAGAATCCCAGGGGGAAAAATGATTGTCCCTTGCAATATTTATGGGTGACCACTCGCAAAAGGCTGAACCGTAGGACGCTTTGAAACTTCATTGTCATGCTCCGCCGGTTCTGTAATAACAGAGACCGATTTACGAGCTGTAGTCCCGCCACCAACGACGCTTAGGCCTAAGCTCGCAATTTGATTAGTAGGTAATGGTCCATGCTGCCCAGCATTCTCAATCATCTGCTTTGTAGTCAAAAGTGGGTGCCATGCAGCTTTTTTTATTTTTTTTTTCATCGTATCTTCCGCAGAAGAAGTCGAAGAAAAAGGGGGAAACTTCATCTGTAGGCTACTCCAAGGAAAGATTTGGCGCCAAGAGAGGATCAACTAGCTACTTAGCGTCACTCAATTTCGGCTCTTCCCGTCACTCAGCTTCAACATCCGGTTTTGTGTCGAAAAAAAATAGGGCCTGAAATGCCACTCTTCAAGAGGGGTTATTGCAGAAGAGAAGAAAGAAAAATAATACCATAAACGCTATTGCGTTCAGTGATGCATGGCAGCGCTAAAAATAATAAACTGAGCCCTGAAACGCTAAAGTAAAGTTCTGCAAGTCAAACCTTAGAAGCAGTGTTCCCGGATGCCTGCAAGCG
>JAHWFP010023738.1:0-13826 GCA_023313725.1 Lithobius niger
TAACGTTCAGATCATTTCCTAAGCACCAATTTTTAATCATATGTAAATTCGCTTTTCGTTTTTTTTACCTCCGACAACATTAACTGATGTATAAAAAAAGAATTCATCTATTTCATTTATGTCATTGATGGTAATTAGGAACAAAATTGCTTTACAAAAGTTCTGTGAAAAAGGTTTTTGAAGTATGAAGATGTGCAGTCAAAAGGAAACCTTATAACCTCCACTTTTTATGGAATTAGTATTTTGACAATAGAATGCTATTAAATAAAAAAGAAACTTAAAATATGATCCAATAAAACTCATGGATCCACTTTCCATGGCCGAAAAAATTCTCAACGTATGAGGCATGAAAACAAATAAACAATATACAAACACAGTTTTTCTTTGTCACCAAGTCCGCCAAAAATTCATCATAACAATTTCCAAGTTAAACCCATGCTTTATTATAAATTCGCTGTAATCAACAAAGAGGCTCATATTTTGTGTTCAGGAATGAGTAAACCATAAAAATATAATGCCATATTAGTAGCATTAAAAGTTGCAATTCAGTTCATGCAACACTTCACTGGCTTAGTTCATTAAAGCAAAACAATTAACAGAAATTCCGACAATGTTGGGTTGACTTGATGATCCTATGATTCCCACAGTGATTATGGGCATGGAATTTGCTGGTATTTAACGAATAATTGGTTTATTACTATCTTAATTACAAACTATGATTTAAAAATAGTCAAATTGAGAATCCACGCCGAAATGCTCAAAAGATGTTTCCCTGATGTACTGAAAATCGATATAACTAAGATCGTAGTATTTTTGTTTGTTTGTCCGCAGTGGAAATCCAAATGGGACTCGCCATAATCCTTATTCTAGTGTAGGCTAGTCATCAGTGTGAACCCCGATAATCAGTATTCTATTGAAGTCTGTAGTGGAAATCTCGGAGGCTTGAAAAATAGGTGATGGATGACAATTAATAGTGGTACCTAATTTGTTAGGACTTTCAACAATTGGAAGATGGAATGACGTCACAATATTTTCATATAAACGGGGAAAAAAACAACAATGGTCTGTAAAACCAGCCATAGACAAGGGGAGCTGACCTAGTAAAGTATAAATTCATCAAATATATAGGAAAAAGCTATTGCATTGATATATTGAAATATTGTCTACAGTGTTAAAAGTATAGGTTAAAAACGAAGCCTTACAGTACTCGCACAAAAGATCAACGACGTTACAGAGAAAACATGCTCCATCATCAGGTTTTCATTAATAATTAAAATTAAAAATTCATGGCAATGTACTGCCAAGTCAACCCACCAACCAGTGACATAATAAAATCATAAATCAAAGAAAAAAAAAACCCTAATGTCTCCTTTCAAAAAAGGCAGACAAAAGAGGCGGATGAAGAAACCCAGTCCTTCCACTCGGCGACCCAAGCTGGAAAGACCTGGTTTATGCAAATCTAAGAGCACGTGAAGTTCAGGCCAGGTCTATTTCATAACGGGGCAGGTTATTGCGTAGATTTGCGTGCATACTTCTTCAGCTTAAGTGTGTTTATAACGGGGAAATATTCTTCAAGATATTTACTGTCTGGTACCGAGTGATTATGTACGGTTGGCTGATGGGTGAGAATAACCAAGGATTCAAGGTTAATTCTTGCTCCAGAATTTTTTTCTGTAAACCAAATTTCGACTCTAGTACGGGAGTGTGCCCTATGGAAAGTTTAAGAGGGGAAGTGCCTGTTGCAAAACAGAGCTGCACAAGTGAATTAGATTCAACATGTAACTTAAAATTAGATTTATGTGAAGTAATTCTCTCCTTTAATTTTTATAGACCTTGACCGACATAAGTGGATTGGCACGTGACTTCTCTTCACGGGAAGCAGCTTACTAAAGAATGCTGTAAGATAATAAGTTTTCAAGAAAAGGAAAAATTTTTAAAAGCATGCGTTTTTCACACCATTGTCCCCTCCTCTTTCCAACGTCTGCAGAATTTAAATAACCCTCGTGCCTGTAAATTGTTCTTTGACGCATCATTTCTTACAATAAAAGCAGTACTTGTTCAACACTATGATGATTTGCAGATTTTAAAAGACGTAAATCTGAAGAAAATTAATAGGTTAGAGAAGAGCAGTCCCGCAGTGACTTTTTCATGCTGCGTTGCTGCCCTCCGGAATTTTTCTGCTAATGTCTGAGATTTTTTGTGGTCTAAACTTTATAAATAAAACTGCAGACTCTACTGCAGGTTAGGATGGATAAAATTCCTAGTGCTCAACTTAAAATCGCGCTCGAAGCACAAATATCGCGCCAGAGGACTTCTACTCCCCCTCCCCAAATGACAGCTCGGGTTTCCAGACTTTCTACGGAATAAGTGGCTACACAACATCTCTTGTAAATCTGTCGAACAAATTACTTGAAAAGTTTTAGAAAAGGATCTGAAATTTGTTCCCACAGCGAAAATGATACCACCATTCCTAAATTCTGTGCAAAAAGTCATAGGTGCCGCTATTTCCACTCTGAAGACTGCCAACCATCATTTTCCTCGAATTTTTTCGCAACATCAACTAGCAAGCATTCGGGCCCGTAAAAAAGACAGTTCTATTAGTATATGTAGAGCAGATAAAAGTAATGCTACTGTTTTACTTGACTGAACACACCTCTATGCTACCATTCATCACGAACTCAAAAATGATCCGATTTATAAAGAAGTTGCTTATAGTCCAGTAGCCAATTGCAGATTTTTGGCCTAACCTAAAAGACTGTCTGCACAAAATGTTTTTGCGAAGAGATGTTCAACAATATGTCCCTACTCCAAAACATAATGACGCCCCCTTCGGCACCCTTGGGGAATTCTGGATGGTGTCTACAGTAGCGACAACAACACGTTTTTTTGTTTCAAGCATATAAACCGTTCATCCGATTGAAAATTAACCATGTATCAATTATATTTAGAATAAAATTTCCTTCAAAATAGGTTCTATCCATATTTTTGGTAAAATTAATTCTTCTTGCTGAAATTCGTTATTTAAGTTGTTTTAGGTCGTCAACGCATGTTACATATTACAATTCCTGACTTTGAACAGCTGCAGTACTCGTTCTAATTCGGATAAATGGATGTGATTAGGCTTAAATTAAGAATGAAGATGTATAATTTCCAACAAGGGTAATTATAGCAATTTATATTGACTAGGAGCTAAGCTACAGTAGCTTACATACGTTGTAGCACTGTGGTTTTCGCTCTATTTTACCGCAAGTTCCATCTTTAAACTGTTGCACCACCCGTTCTAATTCTGATAAATGGACGTGATTAGGCTTAGACGAATTACAACAAGGGTAATTAAAATTACTTATATCATTAAGGTGCTCAGCAACGATATTTTTTCTGTAGTGTAACGCTGTGCATTTTGCGTAATTTTACCACAAATTCCATCTTTAAACTGCCATAACCTAGCTCCTAATAAATATAGATAGTTTTAATTGCCGTTGTTGGAAAAATATACATCTTCATCTTTCATCAAGCTTAATCACGACCAATTAGAATGGGTGGTGCAGTAGTTTAAAGATGGAACATGTAGTAAAATTTAAAGCACAGTGCAACAATATATGTAAACTACCGTAGCTTAGGTCCTAATTAATATAAATCGCTTTAATTACCCTTGTTGTAAAATATGCATCTTCATCTTTCATCTAAGCTTATTCACGTCCATTTATCCGACTTAGAACGGGTATTGCAACTGTTTAAAGATGGAACTTTTGGTAAATTAGAGCAAAAAGCACAGCGCTACAACGTAGGCAAATTGCCATAGCTTAGTTCCTAATTAATATTAATTTCCCTTGTTGGAAAATATACATCTGCGTTTTTCATCTAAGCCTAATAACGTCCATTTATCCAAATTAGAACGGGTGTTGCAGCAGCTTAAAGATGGAACATGTGGTAAAATAGAGCAAAAAGCACAGTGCTACAACGTGTATAAACTGCCGTTGCTGAGCTCCTAATTAATATAAATCACTTTAATTACCCTTGTTGGAAAATATACATCTTCATCTTTCATTTAAGCCTAATCACCTTCGTTTATCCAAATCAGAACGGGCACTGCAGCGGTTTAAAGTCAGGAATTGTATATGTAACATGCATTAAAGCCTAAAATAATTTAAATAACGAATTTCGGCAAGAAAGATTAATTTTACAAAAATTATAAATAGAACATTTTTTAAAGAGAATTTTATTCTAAACATAATTGATAACCAGTTTATTTTAAATCGGATGAACTGTTTAGATGCTAGAAGCAAAAATACCGTTTTTCGCTGCCTTTTTTGGACGCCATCTTTAACTCCTAAGGGTGCCAAGGTGGCATCATTATGTTTTGGAGTACAGAGATATTGTAGAACACATCTGCGCAAAAACATTTTGTGCAGACTATACTTTTGGGTTTTTGTGCTGACTGCCGGATTATTACAATCTTCTCAGTAGATGCACTGCTAACGGAAAAAAAATTTTGCAGAGTTGGTTTCTAACAAAAAAATTGCACCAGAAGTGCTGGAACGGTATAAAAGCTAACCATTGCCTCCCTTACATTTTTCCACAAATAAAAACCCACAAGCAGGGTTACCCTCTGTGGATTATTACTAGTGGGAAGCATGCTCCTAATATTGAATTGGCAAGGGTTTTGGCACCTATTTTAAAATTTGTAGCAGAAGCAGAAGGTGAACACACAACTCCTAATGCATTGAAAATTATTAGTTACTTGGAAGGAGCAAAGGTCGCGGATGGTTTCGAATTCGTCGCATTTGATGTAAAAAAGATGTTCCCTTCACTTCATCAGGAACTTATTATTGAGGAAGTCTGTGCTAAACTCAGATCGGGCCACCCCCCACCTCCCATGCTTCAGGAAATGGGTTGGGATGAGGGTCTGCTTATACGAGCCATTCGGATAATTTTTTGAAACCATGTTTTCGCGTGTGATCAAAAGTTTTTTGAACAGGTAAATGGTGTCCCGATGGGGAGCCCCCTCTCCAAGTTCTTTTGTGATGTTGTTCTTAACTCCATAGACAGGAAACTCCTTCAGCAATTTCTGTCTATTAAATATTACAAACGCTACATGGATGGCAGCTTTGCACATATTCCTTGTGCTCTTAAAGCAGACACATTAAAATTTCTTAACAGTCTTACTCCTTCGCTCGCTTTTACCATGGAAGCAACAAAAAATCACGAAATACTGTTCCTTGACACAACAGTAATTTTTAATCCTGGGTACAAAATCGAATGCACACACTATAGAAAGCCAATGCAGTCGATCAGGACACTTAATTTTCATTCACATGTGGATTCCCACTACAAAAGTAACGTTATCATAAATGAAGTGAGACGTATTGTTTCGCATACTAGCAATTGTCATCTTGTAGAGGCTGAATTCAAATATACATTAGAGAAGTAAATGAAAAACGTGTTCCCCTAGACTACATTGACCAACTTACTGGAAAGCGTTAAAACCTAAAAAATCACTCCCCTCCTCCCAAAACTTATGTAACTTTGCCTTACATGCAGGGTATTTCAGAAATTTTAAAGAAAAAACTTGCTGCAAATGATATCAGACTAGTGTCATAAAATCATCAAAATATGAGGCAGCTTACCAGACAAAATCAAAACAAAGCAGACGACGTTTTGAACAACCCACAATACTGTTTACAGCAGCCCGTGTGGAGAAGTCACGTGCCTATCCACTTATGTCGGCCAAAGTCGACAAAAATTAAAGGAGAGAATTTTTTAATACACATCTAATTTTAAGTTACGTGTTGAATCTAATTCACTTGTGCAGTACTGTTTTGTAACAGGCACTTCACCTCGTAAACTTTACACAGGGCACACCCTCGCACTAGATAAGTCGAAATTTTGTTTACAGAAAAAATTCTAGAGCAAGAATTAACTTTGAATCCTTGGTTATTCTTACCCATCAGCCACCCATACCTGATCACTTGGTACCAGACAGTAAATATCTCAAAGAATATTTCCCCGTTATAAACTCACTTAGCTGAACAAGTATGCATGCCAATCTACGCCATAACCTGCCCCGTTATGAAGTGGACCTGGCCTGAAGTTCGCGTGCTCTCTAAATTTGCGTAAACCAGGTCTTTCCAGCTTGGTTCGTCAAGTGGCAGGACTGGGTTTCTTGCTCCGCCTCTTTTGTCTGCCTTTTTTGAAAGGAGACTTAGGGGTTTTTATTACTTGTGATTTAGAATTTTATGATTTTAGTATATCACGTGTTGGTGGGTTTACTCGGCAGTACATTGCCATGAATTTTTAATTTTAATTTCTATTTGAAAACCTGATGATGGAGCATGTTTTCTCCGAAACGTCATTGAACTTTTGCGTGTGCACTGTAAGGCTTCGTTTTTAATTAATCTCGCATGGTGCAACTTTTCCGTCAATTATAAATATAACACAAATAATTTTAAATTATGCAATGGAAAATTGACAAATATGAGCTTTAGCACATTTAGATGTAGGATTTTCTACAGGCATCATTTATGAAAAGGTAGGATGCACACGTTGTCGTTATTCCTAATCGTCCTTTGAGGAAAGTCATTAGTGATCTGAGGGATCATACACCTATGTTTCACAATCAAATTTTTAAGACTATAACTATTCTGAGCTTTTATGGATTTTTCTGTTTGCACTTTAAGACAAGTATCAAGTTCCCAGAATAGTGACGAAATGTGTCATTTGTGAAGTTAGTAGCTATGCAACTCGCTTTTATGAACGTCGTCTGAGTGCTGTATTCACAGCATAGACCATCCTCCTCTTCCTTCTTATTTGGAAGGCACCTCAACTTCATTAACAGTAAGCTATACATTGTAACAGGATCAAAATACTACAGTTGAAAGAACACTTACCACACACCTGTTTATCAACACAAGGAGCTCACATTTGAGTCATTAAATGAACAACCAGTAGTTTTGTTCAATAACTCCATCTTTTTGATCAAACATTACGACGCTCCGGGCTGGCATATGTCATCGTACCCACTACACATAGGATGCTTTCTGTGATATGTGACATCACTGTGCCGGCGTTCAAAGATGTTATGCGCAAGATTATTGTATATGCCCCCATGTTCGAGCCATGGTAGGCTACATGATACTTACTACAATTGTAGTGATTTTGTGTTTTAGCCACTTTAGATCCATCTCCTTGTACAACAATGGATCTACGTCCTGCTTCGAGTTTCTTTTTGAGGTATTGGAATTTAGATGTATCTGAAACTAAGAAGTAACCCTGAGATGTTAGCCTGCTGTACAACTGTGTTACACTTTGTTGGGTTAAATTTTGATTCTTTGCACCAAGACTACTAAAAATATATCACCCAAATGACATTAAGCACACAGAGCGTGTCCTAAAATATAAAATAAACATAGGGTCAGAAGTGCTTTCAGAAGTGTTTCTTCTGCAACGGTATCTTTGCCATGCTGTTTGTAGTCTGCTTTCAATCAGGTGTGAGGAATTTTTGTTAAAAAAATTCATTCTTTTATTAAAAAAACTATATGTTTTGAAAATTTGAGGATAAATAAATTAGTTCGTGGCTAAAACTGTTGTAGTTTCGAAATTTGTGCGCATTTAACTTCAGCAGTACTCTAATTGATTACCTACAAAAGCAACTTTACACATTTATCCATTGTATCTTCGGTCAGGGAGCAATTCAGATGTGTATTGATATAACTATTTTCATCTGCGTGGTGTGTAGAATCAGCTGCCTCTTTACTGACATATCACAATAAATTATACCAGGAGCGCATTATATACACGTCCTCTTATATCCCTGATTATACCAAGATGTAATTAAAATAGTAATTAAAATAGTAATTAAAATTAAATTAAAATTAAATTAAATTAAAATTAAAATAGTAAAATAGTAATTAAAAATAGTAAAATAGTAATTAAAAGAGGCAGCTGATTCTACACACCACGCAGATGATAATAGTTACATCAATACAAATCTGAATTGCTCCCCGACCGAAGATACAATGGATAAATGTGTAAAGTTGCTTTTGTACGGAATCAATTAGAGTAGTGCTGAAGTTAAATGTGCACAAATTAAAAAACTACAATAGTCATCACAATAAATTATACCAAGATGTAATTAAAATATGACACAATTGAATTAGCAAGTTTAATGAGGATGGAACCTCATCCTTATGAGACATTAAAAAAAATAGTTTATTATATATCATAGAGAATTGTAAGTGCCAAATTATGCTATTCAGTGTGAAGATTTGTTTTTTTTTTCATTCTCAAACAAATAGGGTGGCATAAATACGATCTCACAATCTTTTATAAACGATTCGTGACGGATAGTCACTACATTTGTTGATTAAACAACGCGTGTTGAAGAAGAAACAAATTGTAGAAGTATTCATCGATAGATTCAACAATAAACTATATTTTTAATCAACTGTAAAAGCAATCTTTAGATAGCACGTAAATGTACGTAGTGGGTTTGCTACTGCAATATAATTAAGCAAAAAATCATTTAGTAATAATATTGTGTTTTTGACATGATTTAATATTGAAATTTAGTGGAGCATTATATCAGTATCTGCTAAAATCTACCAGTCAAACAAAGAATGTGCTTAACTTCACATTTAATAAAAATTTGCTAACATTTTAGCTAGATCTACATTGCAGGAAATTTATTCTCCGTAAATGCGCATGATGAGCATTGTCTAATAATTTTCTTATAATATGTATTTGTAAATAACACAGACAACCTGTGTGTTGACCTGCTCATTCCCCATATCCATCAGTGCTTTAATATGTGTTCAACTTTTGGTGATCTGCTTGCTAATGGATGCAATTGTCCAGCAACTGCTGAAATTATAACTATTTTATCATCATTTTGGCTTTTGACGGTACTGTAGCATTCTCATTTCTGAAGCGGTGTAGTGGTTGGATAGAGAGTTAAACCTTTTTTACTGTAATCACACAGAAATTGTTGTAATTTTGTAGTTACAACTGTTTATTACACGTAACGATTTTACAGATCGAATACTTTCTGCTTATGCAAGGAAATTATAAGTTTTAGTCCGTACAATCTGAGTACCGCCCCTCATTGAGTATATATTCGTACTAAGTCTTTTACATTAGGAAAAAGATTGTAAATAGTAGGAATAACATGCTTTCCTAGTTCTAATGTTACGTTATAATACCTTCGAATCTTTTAACCACTACAAACGTTTAACACAAATGATTTTATACCATCATAAATCAGTATGATGAAATACTGTCTTAATTTAATAAATGATTATATTACCATTCAATCCGAAAACGTATGCTGAATAAAGGAGCACAATACAGTATAATAAACTCCAAAACTTCATGCCCTACAGCATACACTAGTACGTGCTTTCTGGGCTTTACTTATATTCGTCAGCTGAAAACCTGATGCAAGCCTTCTAACTCACTAGTTATGGTCTATTGTAATTTTCTGGGATGGTAATATGATAGATCCACGAAATACATTACATGCTGAGCCTTCAAGTTTATACCTTCATCATAATTGTCTGTTAATATCGAAAGAATGTTTTGAATAAATAGAACATTACTACTGATGTGGAAGGTACCTCCTGACCGGTAGTTGGTTGCCACAAGTACATGGGAGACACTATGCATGAAAATGTTCGGCAATTATTTGTTGTCTTCATCACCTAAAAACAAACCGACAATATACAATGTTTAATGACATGCTACTTCATCCAGTGCAACCTTAGATTAAACATACTTATTAATTTAAAACATACCAACATACTAAAAACAGTCCAACTATGTGGGCTAAACGGGACGGAAAGCCAATGGGCTCGAAATTGGTTAACTAAATACGGATGCAAACCTATTTACGTTGCCTTTTGGACTTATATGTCAGACTGTCTGAGCGGGGAATCGAACCCACGACCTCTGAAATCAAAGGCCAAGGTTCTACTGCTGAGCCGGACTGACACGGCCAAAAGGAATCGTCCACCATCTTGGAATGATGTCACTTTTCCCACTGATGTTAAAAGTACATTAGCCGGTAATGACTGGAACATAAATGTCAGAGGTAAAAGTGACATCATTCCAAGATGGTGGCTCGTCTAGTTTGCGTCCACATAGTTGGACTGTTTTTAGTGTGTTTGTATGTTTTAAATTAGTAAGTATGTTTAATCTTAGGTTGAACTGGCTGTAGTAGTATGTCATCACTCATTGTATATTGTCGGTTTGTTTTAGGTGATCAATGCAACAAATAAATTACCGAAAATTTTTATGCATAGTGTCTCCCATGTACTTGCGGCAACTAATTACCGGTCAGGAGATACCTTCCACATCAGCCTACTGTGCCACACCACAAAATAATTTTTTTCAATAGAACAACAGTAAAACCAAAATTTATGTATCGTTAAAATATATAAACAAAAATTGGAAATAAACCATCATTCGAAAATGGTACACTAGTATAACGTAGTATAACGTAGTATAACTTACATTTCATTCAAGCCACATTACCCGGATTCAAACTGGTAAACCAGCCCATCTCCAAATTACTGCTACACTGCATTTAGTGATATGGTCACTCGTCCACTGGCATAAAGATACCCGTTAGTAAGGTTACAACCGTGACCAGAACTCAATTCGACCGAATGTGCTCGGTCATAGGCAATGTCCTCTCTAACGACGCAGTTGAGGATCAAAATGTAAACACCAATAATTTGAATCGAGGTACTCCAATATTCCAGACTCCTCAATTCTGTAAGATTTTTTTTTAATTTAAGCATATATAATATATTCACATAATAATAAAAAAAAAAGGATACGTAGGTTTGCATCCGTATTTATTTAACCCATCTTGAGCCATTGGCTTTTCTGGCCTTTATACCCAAATAATAATAAAGAGCTGCTCAAGCTACAGAAGAGGTGTTTTTTTAAGTAATTACAGGGATGCCAAAAAGAGGGTATAATGTGAAGTATTCACAATCCCGGAGTGAGGGCCATCAAAACTGCAATAAAAACAAGGTTAATACCTCTGCATGTGGTAAACATGTAAAGGAACGAGTTTTCATGGATTATGACTGCCACTGTAAGGCTAAATGCTGAAAATACGTAACATGTGTTATTAGACTAGAATTTTTAAACAAATACTGGAAAACTGGTTCATACGTCTAAACGGCGGTTATTACAGCTCATATCCCTGAATTGGCCTCAAAGCGAAAATACAGCAAAGCGTCTACCTCAAGATTCTTTAGCAGGGTATACACAATAAATACGCAGGTTTCACATATGTTTATCTGTATATTGCAGGTATCTATAAAAAGAATCAACACCTTTTTATTCAAAAGGTAGTTCCCCACCATATTGGAAAAGAGTGGTGTTGCTGGAGGACACAAAAATATATCCATTGACTGTAAAAAGGCTATAGTCAATCATATCAATGTATTTCCTAAATACATGTCGCATTATTGTAGGAACGATGGTTACAGTAATTATATGCACAGTAGCCTAACGCTTAGAAAATGAACGAACTGAACAAATAGCAAAACACAGGAAACCTTGTTAGTCTTTCCACCTAAAAAAGTATTTTATGCAGAATTTATTTTAAATTTCAAAACATTAAAAAAGTACACATATAATGTCTGTGATGGCAAAACTGTTCAGTTTTCTTCTGCAACATCACCCGATGAAAAACTCGAGGTATACTACCACCTTAACTTGCAGAAGCAGCTCAGAAAGTACTAAAAATTATTGAAAATTGCTGCAGAGAATGATGACGCAGAAACCGTTGCATTAGATCTGCGGAAAACATTTCCACTCCCTAGGATACCCACGAGCGTAGTATTCTATAAATGACAGCTGTGGGTCTTTAATGGTGGTGTGCATTCAGGTGAACATAAAAAAAGGTTATTGTTACGGTTGGGTTGAGGGTACTGCTGGTAGGGGTGACCAAGAAATTGGAATTAGATAAATATCTAGGAAGTAACGTAAGAATGGTCTGATTCCTGTGGTGGTCAGTACAGCGACATCAAATTACCTTGCTTCTCAAAGTTATTCTTGAGTCGCAACCATCCTTGAAGACAATACAGTTATGATTTTTGGTTTCGGGGCATAGCTTTCTAGATTTCGATCAGATTTCGATCAAATTGAATGTTCACTGAAGCGCCAGCAATGCCGCTATACGCCCGATGACTAGGCTGCTATGATGCGCACATGCAGTAAAGAAAACCCTCTCATGGTAACGGACATGCTAGGAAACGAAAGTTGACATCAATAGGAAAAAATCAACTGACATCACATATGGGAAATAAAGTTAACAAAGGATAAACCTTACGGATTATTCTATAAAAACGATCTTCGGCAAAAATATTTTGTTTAAGGCCAATGTCTAACGATGTACAGCTGGATGTCCGCCTAATGCAAGTACGTTTTTAACATCACTTAAATTACTGTGGCCTGATAGAGACCCATTTCGGAACCAAAGTTGAATGACCTAAAGGGGATTGTAACCCTACTTTTTTCGGTTTTCATTGTTTAAAAGTGTAGCTCCGAAATGACTTGTCTTTCACGGCATTCGAGGGTTAAGCATTGTTATCTATTGTTAAATCATTGTTTAAAACCGGGAATACAAGTATTAGTTATCTCCCTAGTTTTGCCAGAATGACCCGGCAATAAGTTGTTTTAGAATGATCGAGGCTGCAACAATACGTCCGAGGGCGCAACCCGAGGACCCGAGGACCTATTGTTGCGGCCGAGATCGTTCTAAAACAACTTATTGCCGGGTCATTCTGGCAAAACTAGGGAGATAACTGTCTTGTACCCCTACGTAGTACGTTGGTGTTCCTGAATTTATGTTATTGAAACACTTCCCAGAAAACAGGTTGTATAGCCTAATGGATTTGGGGATATCTCAATTATTTAGTGATGAAGATGACAAATTATTGCTGCAACTACCCCTTGCATTGGGTGAAAGGGGAGGGGACGATCTCCGTAAGTTAGTCGATTTTAAGAAAACTGCGTGAATTTGAAACGTTTTCCACCAAATCAGATACAATTTTCACACGTATTCGTAAAAAGATTTTTCCCAAAATTTTTTTTAACTAGTGCCTCCTGAAAAGCAGGGGATAACCCGGAACCCAGCATTTTTTAAAGAAAGCAGCGCGAATTTGAAATGCGTTCTTGTAACTCAGCGAGTTGCAAGATGAAATTTTCACATAAACTCATTTTAATGTAAAGTAAAAAAAAAAAAAAACGTTTCTGCAGAAAAGCTGCTGAGGTGGGAGGGGGGGGGCATGGGGGGCCCAGGAAGCTAATATTTTTTAAAGAAACTGGCCTGAATTTGAAATGTGTTCTTTTCACTTAGCAATGCAATATGGATCCATATAAAAACATTTTTAAATGGTTAACAAGGGTTTCCTGCAGTGGGTGGGTGGGGGGGGGTTTGGGGGGGGGGGAGCAGAGACCCCAGAGGCTAGCGTGTTTTTTAAAGAAATCACCGTGTTTCTGAACCGTTTTCCTGCAACTTATAAATACAAATCATTTTAAATTTTCATTTAATGAATTGGCTGAGCGTAATTAACATGCGTGGTACTTTAACAATGTTTTAACAATGATTGTATGGCCCACTGTTTAAAAGTAGGATTATAAGTTGAAAATGCATTGATTTCAGTTGACACTTATCACCATACTTTTAAGCAATAGTCCATACGAACGCTGGCCTGATAAGTCGATTAGAGCAATAGTTTGTAACAATGAAAACAAAAAGTAGGGGTACAAGTGGGAGTACAAGTGGGAGTACAAGTGGGAGTACAAGTGGG
>JAHWFP010023738.1:13836-31887 GCA_023313725.1 Lithobius niger
GGAGTACAAGTGGGAGTACAAGTGGGAGTACAAGTGGGAGTACAAGTTATAACGGCCACATTCGTTTCAAAGAAAACGCATTATTCTGCTGACAAAGCCGTACAATGTTTTCTGAGGATAAAAATATTTCCATAAATGCAACATTAAATAGACACAAAAATTATAGCTTTTTAGGAATAAACTAAATTCCACATCCCCTTTTTAAAATACATGTACGAGGTACAAGGTAAAAGGTTTCTACTCCTGGCTGATCCCGACACGAAAATTACCAAATGTCCACCAAATTAAAATTTACCACTAAATTGATTTGTCCAACTAAATTCAACATTTCCCTTTTTAAAATACGTGTACGCTGGAAATGTAGTTGGTAGTTAACTGTTCCAATCCTATCTTGGACGCGTTGCCGGGACTGCAGCAATGCTGGTGTGGACACCGGCAAACAAAAAAAGTACAATTTTTTTTTTTACGAAAACCGAGATTCCACTTTCCCCCAGATTCAACATTTCCCTTTTTAAAATACGCGTACGAAATTGTTTCTTTTTTAACAAGATCAAGACTTAGTTTTCTACAAATTCACCGGGACCAGGGTGTCTCAAACCTGGATCCCGTAACCGGGACCAAAAACAGAGCCAAAAAAGAAAAAGAAACTTACGCGTTAGGTGTCGGGAAACCAGACACAAATACACAGAGAAAAAAGAAATGGCCACAGTATAAATGCATAATTTTCTTTATACGAAACAAAACAAAATCATCGTCATTGACTGATGGAAATTTATTTTCTTGATGGACGAATGAATTGGGCATCGAAGATAACAATGATACAGTACGGCAATGACAACATACTTTGGATGACAATTTGAACTGCACGTGGTTTAAACACTATAGGGTTGCTAGCCAGATATTACTTTACTTTATTGAGTACTTGAGCCTACTGACCTGAAAGTCAGACGCTCACATCTACAACTTAAAATCTTGTATTTAACCTAATCCTTAACCTAAGCCCTGACTTACAGTTCTAAACCCAGTACATATCTACCACCTACTATTCAAACCGCCTTGTCTGCCTACAGAACAGCACAATCTGTCGTAGCGAGACACCGGCCACTGGATTGTGCGAGGAGACACCAAGAACCTCCTGCAGGACGCAGCCCCAGTTTAACATATGGTGGCCCCGGTACTGAGCCCAGTGATGACAGACCAGGAGAAAGTGTCATACAGTTTCCTCCTCCAGTTTCCAGATATTACCCTCTTTGTTCCAACAATGATTAGTGAACAAGTTGTTTTCGAAACATTCTCGGCTTGCTACAATAATCCCTAGGGCGGATCACGAGGGATTATAGTAGCAACCCTCGAACGCTTCGAAAACAACTTGTTGCCCAATCATGGTTACTATTACTTGCACACCTTATACCAGCAGATGTAAAATACTTTCATAATGGCTTGATGGGGAATCTCAACAGAGTAGATGATATTGATAAATTCAATGGGAATCCAGATTTTGATGTAGAAGACAGTCAATTAGAATGAGATCCTCTTGGGTATTGTATTGTGCTAGTTAATGTAACCATCTCTAATAAATAAATTATTTTTCTATATCTGGTCCTCAGTTGGTAAATTTATGACCGAAATGTTTGGTTTTTGCAACAAGGACTGTGACATCTGATTTTCAAGTTCCTAAAATAGTGGGCAAACAGTCCACCACAACCGATTATACAATGCGAAAGACAAGTGATACTAATCGTATAAAAAGATGCATGGATGCATTTACAAAAGAGACTGTTAACCCTCAACTGGACTTCTGACTTAATTTTAAGGTTTTAAAAAAGGTTTTACATCCTTTTTTATATCATTAGATCCAAGATATGGGTAAATTTGAAACCTCTGGAAAGATGCAGCAGTACAAAAAGGCACAAATGAACTCAATGAATTTGATCAAAAGTTTGAAGTCTGTCCACAATATACCATACACGCATTGGTAAATATCTTTTCAACAACATTGGTGCAGCAAGTTTACACGTCAATTTATGGTTTATTGTCTAATGTATATAGCAGACCCAGTGCGTTCCGCTTCCATCATTAAAATCTTGTTAATTCACAATGCCACATTCCCACCTTTCCATATCGTGGTGGGCAGTTTGTCTTTACACTGAATACACCTCTGTATTGAGGAAACTTTAACATTTTGGCAAATTCGTTAACACTTAATTTGGCACAACAATTAATAGCGATTTTTTAAGTCGGGACTTAGGTCAGTCACGTGATACGAACCGTCGTTCTGTTGGTTAGGAGATGAGACGCTAACCATTAGGCTGTTGCTGCTCACTTTACTCAGGGTCCTGGGGACCCTTCACAAAGCTGGCGAAGCATGCTGGGACTTAGTTTTTTTGCCTGTTTGCAGTACGTATCCCGTAGGATATAATGCCTGATTAAGGGTTAAACAGATATAAGAAAAAATTCCACTTACCCTTAATTTGGCAAAACAACTAATAGCGATTTTTTAAAAGTTCTATATGTATCGTAGGTCAGTCACACGATTCGAACCGTCGTTCTGTTGGTTAGGAGACTAGGACGCTAACCACTAGGCTGTTGCTGCCCATTTTACTCAGGGTCGCGGGGACCCTTCACAAAGCTGGCAACGCGTGTTGGGACTTAGTTTTTTGCACGTTTCCATAAGATACAATGCCAGATTAAGAGTTAATATCGATAGTGGTTAGCCGACAAGAAAGAGGTATCAGTCCTTTTGTGGCTTCATGTTTAGTCCTCTGCCAAATGTTTTGTGAGGGCCACCCTGGCCACGAGCTGACAATGCCTTTTTTGAAACTCATCCCTTATCTTCCATCACACGGTTGTGTCGTCTAGCTTCTTTCAACGCTTTTGCATCCCTCTTTGATTTACTGCTAAAGCTATCACACCTGTTCCTGTTCCTAAAGTGCCCACACAACCAGCAATGGCGGCAATTAATGAAATTAAATAGGTACAAATCCGCCTTGTTTTATGCTCCTCTTTTTACGTCGTTTGTGTTCCCTTTCGGCTGCCATTTTTCTTATTTCTCCCCGCTTTTTTTAATACAATATCACCTTTGTCCAATTTCATATTCATCATTCGGTCGCCGATTACGAGAGCATAACATCTCATATCAGCAGCTACCACTGAACCAAACTGCAGCTTGACTTGTACATCAACCACTCCCGACAACAATCGTTTGCTTTGTTGGTGCAATCTATGACCACGAGTGGGTAGGTAGTTTTGAAATGAACGGGGTCTACACATACGTCGCCGCTGCCATAGTTTGACTTTCTGAAGTCCATAAACATCTGATACAACATTGCATAGTCACCGCTTGCAAAGTTAACACTGAGGTCTAGATAGGGATATCATTCCCCAATCAGCAACTGTGCGTGATTAGTGGAAAATGCCAGAATGAACTACGTTTGTTTTTAAATGGCGGTGGTCGTGATCACACACAAAGTGTAGGATGTTGTGGTCGGCACCTCAGTGCTGTTATAGTGTCAATGCTGAAATTGTAGGTTGACTCTTCGCCCCTGTGGGTTAACTTGTACAGACGTAGTTTCTGTTCATCGAATAGCACGACATGAGGCGTGAGCCAACTGGCATGTGTGAGTTGCATGGTGACATCGTTGGCTTCTGCTGACTTGTACAACGTGTGGCTGTTATCCGTACCCATCATAGTCAAAGTTTACTTGGCACTATAAATTATTTTAACATAGTCTTTGAAAACTCCAGGTAATGCGAAGTGGGCACAACTGAGTTGAAACTACCTTTAGGATCAGTCTGCTTGATTATCATGTTGTGTCGCATCGTAAATCCTTTGTTGGTATCTGCTTCCACACTAAAGGTAGCATTTTCCAGTTTCCAACATGCATTTAGCAATCTGCTTTTATTTGACGATTCAAACGGCAGCAGTCCTGTCATAGTTGTAGCGTAGCTGGGGTTATTCAGATCATACCATTGACTTGTAACCGAGTGATACCTAATCTTGTTGAACATGTTTACGAATGTCGCAAGATCTACATCAGCATAGGCCAAACCAACCATCGATTTCGCTGTCTTTCCTTTCAAAAGTATGTAACATCGTATTGGGTGTGTGAATGCATCCTGGTTTTCAATCATTAGCCTTATTTCAGAATTTACGTTTTATCAGACTATTACCAACAATGGGGTAATACTCATGACACACGTCCGAATCCACCGATTCATCAACCTGTAATGGATCCGCAAGTTCTGGGTAGTTTTGTGCTACTGAGACGGACATTGGTTATCTCTTTTTTTCTTGTATCTTTCCTATACAGAGAAAGTTTATGAATGTTCGATTGTCCGGTGTGAGTTCATCCATCCTTGGGTTTTTTGCTTGGTCAAGGGTACGGTTGTCTTGATTGGTTAACCAGGATCTCACGTTGCTAATTACATGTCTTGTTACTGGTAAGTACAGTAAATTGTGTGGGGTTTGTATGATCTTGTAGCCATGAGAGACATTGGTAAAAAAGCTGTACAATGTTGGAACATTCTGGCCATTTACGTACGATCTACCAATGATGTCCTAGTCAATCAGAATACTGTTGAGTTTTAATATGTCTACATTGTTGACACCTTCGTGAGCTTGTTGATTATAGTCATATATCTGATCCACGAAACCCAGCAAGTCCCTCAATGTATTTTCTCCTAGGAAAGACACAGCAAAATTGCGTTTCTTAATTTTAAGAAGCAGCGTATTTATATTTGGCTGCAATTTGACAACGTCATCTTGACTATTGAGCAGCAGGCTGCATTTGATGAAGATGTTCAAATCTGAAATTTATTAAGATCCTGTTGAGACTATAATGAATTTCCGCAATGTGCCGTTATCTGTGGAATAATTGAAGAGGTTGTTAGTTTTTTTGACATTTGGAAAACTGTGACACGTTTCTATGTTAATTAAACCATACAATAGTGCCTCAATGAGTCCAAGTGCAACGGTTTGTCCAAAATGGTATGGAGGTCTGTCGTGTCACCGCTGAAGACGATGTTATACGATTCCATTTTTTTAAGGATATTAAAAAAGGGGGGGAAATGTCTTCAACCAAGATTGTGTTTACCTTTCCCATTTGTGAAGATGCGTTTCCTGAAAAGCAGGCTTTGTCGAAGCATACCGAACATTTCATGCCACCATGTCAGGAATTTTGCGAGCATTTGTTGGCTGCCATTGGAGAAAGAATTGACCCTCCCTTCGTTGTTCAGGCCTTTACCAAAAGTACTTAAACTTTATTGATGGAGGTAGCGCCATACTTAAGGATCGTTTTGCCCTCTTGTGCTTCGCTAGAAGAGCCCTGTCTAACCTACTGACCTACTGCATTAAGAGTCTCAATACGTGCAAGGCCTAACTCTGTCTTTGTAGAGAATTTGAGAAATAAGAAAAGAAACAGGAATTCGCGTTCTACCTTCCAGGCTAGCTCATACATTCCTACACCTAAAGCATTATTGAAACGTCGCAATACATCGTATATGTGCGCAATGTAGAGGAGAAGTGCTTTCTTTGCTCGGTGTTAGCTTTGATAGATGATCGTACCTATTCGTCAGCTCCTCTAACGTACTCGAACCACCAGCTCAACCAAAAAGTGTTTTTTTCTGGATGATTTTTTCCGGAAGTTTTTTTTTCATCGGCTTTATTATTCAACTTTTTCCGAGGGCTTTTTTCTGCATATATTTTCCAGCAACTTTTATTTCCAGGGTCTCTTTTCTGAGTCTTTTTTCCCCGTGCATGAGATTCAGTTCTTGCGTTTAGCCATGTCGTAGTTGTAGTTTGCGGAAAAAAGTCCAACAGACATGAAACACAGCAAAAATGCCAAACTGCCCGAATAATTCGGGCTGAATTAGATTGACGATAGAAGCTATTGATGCTGATGCACTGATTGAGCCATTGAAAAGAATAAATGATATAAAAGAGTTTAAACTATTAGACTAAACAAGAGAGACTTTTTGGATGGACTCTGATATTGGTATGAGGGAAACTCCAACTCAATTTTCTTTCTGCACAAAATTTGATGCCCCTCTGATTTTACCTCAATGGGCCATATCCGGCACTGCCTGCCTATTGTGTTTACCTAGCAAAATTGTATCTCTCTCCTTTGGACTTCTACTGTGAGCGCATGAAAGCCACAAAAGTAGTCAAAAGCATTATGTGCAATACAGAAGAACTGCTAAACAACCAACAAACACTAGCCTGAACCACTCGGAGTGCAAAGTTACTTATAGTGCAGAGGGGCTTACAAGGTAAATGTCATTAATGGCTCATTATTGAGTTGTTTCCCCTCATTGCCACCCCCTGCCAATAATAGAAGTTCCCTTTGTTCTGTCTTCTTGTCCTTAAGTCTTGGCCTTTATTTTCTTTACAGCCTTTTTTTATGGAAAGTTGCTCCGCCCACACTTTTTAAAACCCGAATTAGTATTCCCAAAACAATTAACCCTAAAAGTAATTTAATTTACCCTATCAAAAGCTTACACAACCTACAGAGGATACACCTGGCATTACTTTTCTAACATTTTGTAATCATCACATTTGTACTTTCAAAAAATACAAGAAATACCGTAAATTGGAATTATATATATATTTTTGGCAGAGCCTGTTCATTCACCCTTGACTTTATAAAGGGGTTTATGTACTTAAAGTAAGTTATAATAGTAAATAAATAAACTTGGCATATAATTGAGTTTATTATTGTTTGGCCGAGTGAGAAATGCCAAAATACATGCGTCAGTTGTGTTGTTGAGGATGCTAAGGCGTTGTAAAAAGGAAGGCAACCTCATGTACAGAACTTAACTAAACGTTCAGGCTTGTCTTTCAGGGTATAGTCCATGAGATAAAATAAAGACTAAATAGTCCTATAAAAACGGGTCCGAAAATACACTACAATGTGACTGAGGTTCACGATAATGACGTAGCTGTCGACGCATCATTAGGCCTCAATCCTCTACCCCCACCCTCCGGAAACGCACCCTATATAGTTACAGCCTACAAAGTTATGCATAAAAATGGCGAAATCTTTCAATACATTCCACCTGAACCTCCCAATTTAATATAGAGTACTATCTCAATCTTGCAATTACAATCATTTAAGTAAATGTTATTTTGAGGCCTCTAAACATTACGGATAGCATGGAATGGGGCAAGTTTTCGGACTTCTCTGGGCTTTATTGAAACAAATATTACATCACCAATCGCTAGAGGCAATTAAAGATCTGGCAAAACTTTTCAACAGGTTTTCCTGACATTTTAATTTCAACTGTACTATAATAATTCTTGAAACGTGGTGGTATTATTAAAAATAAAAATTAACCTAAGGAGGTAGGAGTCACAGTATATTAAATTTGATATGGCTTGCCCCAAAATTACTTTAAATTGGTGAAGAGAAATGAAACTTCAGTAAATATTTGATTTGGTATTAATGAAAAAGAAATAATTGTTGACTTGGGCTTCATACTACCTGGTATTGCTAAACAGGTTAATTGGTTTAAAAGAACCATAAAGAGTTTTAATGGGTTTAATAATGTAAGGATTATTTTCACAAGAAATTATTATTGTTAAAGGAAATGTAAAATAATGATGCACTACCAGAAAATTATAAAGGGATTAAAAGAAATGTAAAACGAAGCGGGCAGTGGGAATTGTGTAGCAGAATTAAATAACATGGAAAACTTTGCCTTTGCAGGGAATTATAAAGAGCTAAAAAGAAATGGAAAAAGATGGATTCACAAGTAAAATAAGGTAAAGATGAAGTTTGAGACTATCTGTAAAATGTTGGAAGATTGTTTTTTTTTTACTTTTCTTTATGTGTAATTTGCTGGAAAAAACTGTCTTTGTGTAACTTATACCAAAACACTGTCTTTGTCTGACATACGCCACACAATAGGTGAATGTTTGGCCTTGCGGTTGAATTTTATGAAAATGGGTGGTTAATAATGGACAAAGTTTTCCAGTTTCAACTGAAGTTTAGTACGGATGATTTGAACATGTGCAATCTTATTCTGTACAGTTTGCTTGTCCATCAGTGTTACCATAGATCCGTCAATGTTGTTGTTGATGAGAATGCCTGATTTGATCACACAAAATATTATTCTACTCATGTTGCTAGAAGTGTTAACCTCAAAAAATGGATGATTTGAATACTTCACTTAGTCTCTATGCATCAGTCTTTTAATAGATTCATTGATTTGATCTGATGATTTGTTCACAATCAAACTTATCCGGTGCACGTTGCTCCTCCATCAGTGTTATCGTCTATCCAATCGTAAAACTTATCAACCCTTGTGTACATAGCGGGCATATCAGGTCGAGCACAGCCTAAACCCCATGACACCAGCCCAATCAAATACCAACGCTCTTCATCCTCCCACACCATTGGGCCGCCAGAATCTCCCTAAGGATAAAAAAGAACTCTTAATAAAAATTCAGTATTGAATTGATCACATTCTTAAACGTGTCAAACAGGTTAGCACTATTATAATTGCTTATCAGGATTAATCCTCAATATGAAATTCGTTTTATGATACCTCAACGTGATGTCAGTGCTGAAGCATTCGACATATCAGATAATTGCGTAGTTATTTTATGAATCACAGACTAAATATAATGGGCCAAGCCACAGTTTTTCTCTCTAGGACGAGTTACACAAGCATACTTACAAACAGGAGAGATTGTCGTGACTAAGTACATACCCAATACCGGAATGGTCGGTAACAACTCATTTTATTATAATCAATAAATGTGTTTACTTGTAATATTTGTAAGAAATTCGAATTATAAACAAATTTAGTACAAACAGCTTCGCACTTTGTTTTCTGCATTATCAGTGTAAATTAAGTTAGCTTATTTTCACCTACTTCGAAGCTATGTCTGCGGGCAACGAGACCTGCAGCTTCTATCTCAGTTGTCCTTGGCTTGCCCTTAAGTAGAGCTCCTGTATTGCTTATTAGTGCAAGCATAGCAAAAACAGATTCAATCACTGAGTTCGTGCTCAAAAAATTCCAGTTCTGATGTTTTCAGATAGTTTTGAAAATGTACTTTAACCCTTTTACTACCACACTGACTTCCTGTGCCTTTTTTAATTTCCATTATGTAACTCTGTCATTTGTGGGATTCGATCCACCATTTATTTAGTTTACATGACACTAACATCTGGGCTATGTTTTCCCGCTATGCTCGGGGTACCGGGGACCCCTCACATAGCTTGGGCACAAGTTTGGACTCTTTTTTCGATTATCAAGACAGTAAGACGTAGCCATACGGCAACAAGGTAGTTTGAAGGTTAGAAAGCACTACAAACGTCTTCTGTATCAACTGGTTATTATTAACAGTTGGTGTATTCTAAAATATTTACACATTTAGTCGCTGCATGTTGCTTTGTGAGTGCACTAATATTTTAAATTGGACTTCTATAGATCTCACTTCACATTCATGAAACTTAAAAAGGTTGCAATAATAATTAATAATAGCGTTACTCGGTTAACTTATCCATAATAACCTACTGGGACTGCCCTTGTTACCTGAACATGCGATGCTCTGCAGGGAGAGCCAGAATGGGTTGATAGAGTTAACCAAGCAACTTAAATAAGTTTCGATCTTCGCGATACACCTCCGTTCATGCGTATAATTAGCCGACCCTATAGTCGGTGACATTTTCTTTGTCCTATTTCACTGACTATGACAGTGAATGCTCATTTGTTCAAAGGAAAGGGACTATATTTCCAACAATCTGCATAACTTACCACACATGCGTCTTTTTTTCCATCTTCCCATCCTGCACAGAGAACATGATCAGGAATAGGTCGCTCTGATTTGAAATGGTCAACGCATTCTTCCCATGATGAGATAGGCACCTCAACTTTCATTAGCACGTCAGACCCTTTTTTGTTATCTGAAATGAAAGTCATAATATTAGTTATCTTATTGAAGAGAGTTGTTTGCTTTGTTTTGTGATGGGGAAAAAAAAAGAAGAAAGGATGACGTACACTATGCCAGTCTTCATGGCTGGAGCTACCAATTACCCAAGCTTAAATAAAATGCACAATCGTTAATAGTGCACTACTCTAATGACTATCAAAATTCATCTAAGGAGGTGAAAAGGTTAGGAGTTGTTGAACCCAAGCAGATAATTTTTGCTAAAAAATGTTTGCATGACTGAGTAGCATATTTTAAAACACAATTTACACATATTTGAGGTCCCCCGAGGCAAAAATTGTAAATTTGTCGTTCAAAAATAGCATTCCCTTTAACTTACTGACAATTTGCCAAAAGTATTGCTTTCCATGGTATATATAAACAACATTTAGGGAAATCAAATATTTTTCATTGTGAATATTTGAGCTTTTTGTGAGCTCTGCGTGCATGTTTCATCGTTCTGTTGTGGGGTCTGAAACGAAATATTGTCGTACTTTACAAACAATGTTCCATTACAGGGAAATAATGTATGGTTTTATTCCATTTTAATTGAAAAGATTCATACAAAAAATGCGAAAATTTTTAATAAAGATTTTGTTGGCTCAGTAGGTAAACAAACATGCTGTCGATGCATTTTAAACACTGATTTAAACACTATTTTGTTGTAGAAATTTTTGTTTCTAGCAGCTTCAGTGAAAAACGTTTGTGGAAAAAATCTTTAAAAATGAGTTAAACCTCACGCTTTACTCACAACAAATTAAATACTGTAGATTTTTCCGAATAGTCCTAGAGCTTTTGTGGATAATATGCCTACAACTACTGTTTTTGCATGAAGCCAGTATCCTGGTATTAAAACTAACGAATGCTAATTATTTTAAAATTATATCCCGAGTGTGCAGCGCTATGGCGATAGTTTTAAATTAATTAACAGGAGTTGGTTTTAGTCTGGTTTCAGGCTGTGTACAAAAACTTTTTTAGCCTTATTATACACAAAAGCTGAAGGGCTATTTATTGGACTATATTCCAATTCAAAAGAAATAATAAAATAACCAAACATTCAATATTTATAGTGTAATATGCCACGTTTTATTAGCTTATCACTCTATCATTTCATAAAATTATGTGTCCTAAACAAGAATTTATAGGCGGTGTTCGTTGGTTGCTTTCTCCCTTGTAGTGCTAACATGCTGCATCAACCATGCATTGTTAAAATTGAACGAGAGGGTTCTGTGTGACTGCATGTACTAAATTTTAATCGTTTCTCATAATTACCATGAGATCGAAATTCTAAATGAATTGTGCTGTAAAAATTAAAAGAATTATTCTAATAGATCACCGGAAAAATTATAAGATACTTGCCCAAAAAAATTATAGAGTGTGATGTTAAAATACGAAAACCATACTGAATACAGCTTATTCTCTTCCTGGCATACAAGTTAAAATCCACGGTCATTAAGAAGTTCAGTAGTCTGCATCTGTTTTAAGCTCCTCAGCAAATTATGTGCGTGCATCAAGCAAAGAATACAGGGCACTTAACAAATTAGTGGAGGATTAACATGGTCCCCAAGGCGCTATCACCTGGTAACACCCCGATAGCTAAATATGACCCAAGCTCCTCTACTTTCAACAATTGTTGTAATTTGAAAATATTCGGTGTAATTCAGCTCGTTACGAATACATTGCAAACTAGGTCTTCGTTCAAATTTTGTGGACATTTCTTATTATACATTTCTATAGTCAGGGGTGCCATGAACAATTAAAACACGAACTATTTTTACACTTAGGCTATCGCTTTGGTCACATAACGGTCACCAAGATTAATTTGGTTTTCTTTCTCTTGTTATGCCATTGGGCTGACAAAAAAGTCTCCCAAACAAATTTGAACATTTAAGTTTTTTGATTTTATTGTTCAAAGAGTTTGTTTTATGTCTGGTTAATCTTTTTGAAGTCAAAACAATCCATCATGCTATTGTGGTTTGTAGTGCATCTAGCCAAAACTGTGAAGTGGAAGTGGAGTAATAACACTTACAGATCCTCCGCTACTATACTTTATAGCATCGTATTCATTGCTGATATTTATTTTCAACTGCTCCGGTGTAGTACTAATAAAAAGAACTGTATGTAAGTAGTATGATAGTAGGGATTCGAAGACTGGGACAGACAAATATGGCCGCCCCATGTCCCACTAGGAGTGCCACCATCTTAGAAGAAGACCATCAATTTGGAAGGTCTTGACGTCACATCCGGCCTGCCATTTTGAATGAAGTCACTTCCTGTCTTTATAGGAACCAGAAATTCCGCCATATTGAAGCGTGGAACCGGAAATGCCACCATTTCCTAGTTTCAGTTTCAATTCCCGAAATTATTTAAAATACCCATAACTCAAGAAGTGCTGGTCCTAGAGCAAAACCGATGGAAATTTGGGCAATCTTTCAAGAACCCAACTGGGGGTCCCAGCTAACAATTGGCCCACCCAAAACTGGGTTACTCGAATTTTGGGAGTTGGCCCACCGTAATAACTCGGTAAACGTTGGTCCTAGAGCGAAACGGTTTGAGATTTGGCTTCCCCCGGCTGTACCCTACATGTGGACCTCCTCGGAATCTGAGTACCACCATTTTTGGAAGTTGGCCCACCCCAATAACTCGGGAACCGTTGGTCCCACAGCAAAACCGGTCGGGATTTGGCTACACACCCACCAAACGGAATTTGTCTGAGGGCCCAATCTCCGTTAACGAACTGTACGTGGTTTTTTTACCGTACAGGCGATAAGATGGCATGGTTTAAAAAGCCGAACGTTTCCTTTGTAACAGTTCATCATGCACACGTAGGACTGACATTAGCTAAGAAGTTGATTTATAAACATTATTAATACCGATTTTACGGACGCACTAGTTCATACATACACTCACACATACATACAGACTGATTATATCCAACTTGGTCATAGCCTCTACCTCTCGACGGGAGGGGACACCTTTGGCTCGCGCATCCTCCTCCTCGGAATGGGAGACCTCTCCCTCACAATCTCTCTTTTCAACCTCCTCCAGATCGCTTTCCAACATGTGAGTCGAAGTCATCGTCCTCCTCATCCTCGTCGCCACGGAGAGTTCCTTAGTGTGCATGGGCCAAGGTGCAGATGTCGTCATCCAAGATGGAGCGCTTGTCGTCATAAGGACTGAGGAGGGATTTGGATACGATGTCTGTAGCGAGTTGGTGTTTTCGACTACGAATCGTGGCCCAGGAACCCTTCTCGACCGTATGCTGTTCAAAGCAACGTTTGTAGTCCTCGTGCACCAGGTGCTGTTTCACGAAGATCCTGCCAATGCCTTTTGCCATCTGCTTGGAAGTCTCTTCGGTGATGCAAGAGTACATCTTTGATCGTAGTCCCACGAACTACTTAACTGGTACCCCACCCAGCTCGCCCTTAAACTTGCCGAGGACTTGCTTGTTCTCGACACTGAAGAGGGGATGGGTGGGGTCGTAGTTTGACATGTCGAACCACTCGCCCCTCTCCTCAGCCATGTCCGCGTAGACGTCCTCCGTCTCGACGGAGTAAAACAGGCTGTCCGTGTACGTGAAGAGCAACGACGGCCTATTCTCATACTTGGGTTTGATGTACCCGTAGTGGAACTGGTACATCAGTAGCTTAGAAAGCTCCAGGATAGCGAATCCGGAATATGTGGAGAGGTCACAGTCGATCGTCCTTGCCTTCTGTAGTATGGAGATTAGGCGCTCGTTGAGGTTTTGGAAGGAGTCGGCGTGAGGAAATGAGGTGTACTACACCGACTTTCCACTTTGGTAGCGAGTTTCATGGACACCCTGTTCTGCTTTTGCTCCAGCGTTTTGCCGAGAACCATGTTGTTAGCCAGCTTGTAAAGGTTCTTCTCGAAGTCGTTCGCGGCAGCCTGTCTTCACGTGGTGTCACCCTCGATGTAGGGCTTCAGCCAGGCCACTTGTTTGAAACCGAGGATGCGTCAGATGTGCGAAGAACCAAGCCTTGCTGCAGGTAGTACTTGCGATTCCGGTAATGCACTACGTATTTCCTCTTGTTGAAGAGGTTGAAGGCTAGCTTGGTGGTTGAAGAATGGAGAAGGAGGACGACGTGTCCGATTTCCTGTGCTACCCTCTCGGAAAACTCCAATATCATCATATGGTCGATTTTCAATGATTCCGGAGCCAGCTGGTAGTCATTGTGGGCGTCGTGTAATTCGGGAGGGCAGTCCAAGTCCACTTCCAAGATGTACCCGTAATCGCCATTATCTGACACCTAGAAGACGTCGAACGCTCTAATCTCCCGTTTAGTGAACCATCTAAAGTTCCCGCACAGTAACTTCTGGATCATGGCCCACCCGTAGAGGTTGTTGGCATCGAGGTAGGTGAGGAAAGATATGGGATACTCAGGGTCGAAGATCTCGGGAAAATAGAGGTTGTTCTCAGCGGCATAGCGACGGGCGATGTAGGAAAGTCTCCCTCAAATTCCGGAAGTTGCAAAATTATGTTTGTTTGCATGGGTGAAGAGTTCGAGTTTCACTTTTGTTTGCCGCAGTGCCATGCCCCAACTGAATTCACAATGACTTCGTCTACCAAAAGGGCAAGAAGTCAAAAAGAAAGGAGCAAGGAAGTTTGGGGGAGGGGGCTGGCTTCAGACCCCTCCACGTCGACTTTCGACAAAACCATCTCCATTCTCCAACATTATATTCCATATTCCAAGAAGGCAAAAAAGAAAAGAGAAAGGAAGTTGGGGGGAAGGGGATTGGCTTCAGTCCCAATGCACATCGACTTACGACAAAACAATCGCCAACATTATATTCCTAACTCTCTTCCGAAATATCTGTATCTATCTACAAGTCAAACAAATCCTCGAATACCAATTCCCAGCCTAATAAAACACTATATGCAAAAAGCAAACTTTTTTCCTTCTTTGAATTGTCAGACTACTACGTGCACTACATCATCATTGACGTCGCATATTTCTTAACTGTCATGCAGGGTTGGGGACATAGGGAGAAAATAAGTTGTCACCTGCATCCCTCGTACAAAGAACAAACATTCACACAGGAATTCTGGCCTGGAAACTCTTAGTTCTCAGCATTTGGGAATCAGGTGGTAATTTATGCAACAACTGTTCTTCACCATACATTCTAAGATGAAGAACTGCAGTCTTTTAGGTTACCAGTCTCAATTTATTTATCCACTTGCTCGTTGAGTAAATATAGGATTACATTTAAAAGGAGACCCTTACTTTTCTTAAGAAGCGTAGTCATGTGTTTCTAAAAATTATAGAACTAAAGGTTCGTATAGGCCTACCTTAGAGAAAAATTGCTACCGGTCATCTACTCAAACAATTCCTTACATAACTGGTAAGGAACGTAATTATACAAATTGGTACCAGGAGTCTGAACGTGGGAGCTTCTGCATAATAGATACCATGCAATCCCTTATCGTAAGACCATCCAGGAGACAAGTAGGAGTATTTCTTCCCGGCACCGTGCCAGTTCATTCACAATGGCTGGAATTCCCTTTTAGAAATGCAACATGAGGCTTTCAGATAGTAAGAAGTGACGAGTCGGGAGGTGACGACTACAATTACGATCTCAGTCGGCCTTGACTTAAACAGACGGAACTCCATGGTCGAATTAAGGTAATTTCAATGTTACTACTTGCCAGTAGAAATTTGCATTGACGAATCACAGCATCAGTAATATTTTTCACATTTAAAAATTAGTAATAATATGACGAGCGTAGTTTTTTATCCTTAAATTTTCTCAATCACGAGTTGCATTCCAAAACTTGGGAATGTAACGAATGGTTGAGGAGCTTTATCGTTACTTACACTACGCTCGAGTTGTATTTGAAGCGAGAATATACCATCTCCTTTAAACATAATTGCAACTTACATAATACGGCAGTGGCTTCTCGGTTGAATTCACACTTCCTGTGTACATGAAATGATGAAAGCGTACAAATTGTTGCCACATGCACTTACTGGTTCGTTTAGTGTTTATAGAAATGGTATTTTCTACCACCGCCTTCAAAAGTAAAGCTGTTTGGTATCCTTACTGATCCATCACAAATTTAACGAAACTGAAAGTAACTCGCTGCGATAGGATGAAGTAGCTAGTCAGAGCAGTTCTACGAAATTACGTGCTAGTTTTATTTTTAATGAAAATGATGTTAGTTAGAGTTAAAATATAATATGCTCGTAACAATGCTAAGATTTACTACAATTATTATTTCAGGTTAATTCAAATACCACGTAATATTGGAGATTGCCGTTACACTACGCTTTGCATACTAGCAGCAAAAGGCCTAACCTAAAGAGAGCGACCTAACTTGGGCTGCCCATCTTCTGATACCATAATAACCAAAGAATAGGCGCACATCAACAAGAATGCAAATATATCATTTTCCTATCGGGTACATCATACGTTCGTTATACTATGGAAAACATGATATAAGGCGATTCGATCGTAAAATCCAAGATGAAGGGATGAGGCTGATAGTTTAATCTGATAAAATACCACGTGGTCGTCTAATCAGTGTTAAGGAGGCTTGATTGGCTGGTGGCTGCCGTTTATTGGCTTCATATTGATATTGTTGCTAAAAATTATGAAGGTATACTCTCAGTGTAAACCTAAACAATGTAACTTTAATGTAAGTTATTCGTGGATGTAAGAAGTTGAGTCGTTAAACGAATGGTCACGTGACCTTGTTACTAAGAACAAGAAATGGAACGGGCAATCATACATACAAACATGCATTGCTTGACTACTGCAGTAGTAAATTGCACATGTGCACCCGAACATACACACATGTGCACTGTCCTTCAGTCACTAAGGATTAACACTTAAGATTCTAATATCTAAAAACGTACAATGTGCATGCGTGTGTGTATGCATGTTCCTCTACTCCTCAGAATCTAAGGAACATGATGACTGTCGCGCCAAATAAAAGACAAATAAATTACGATTGCATTTTGCCTAGTTTCATTGATGTGACTTTAGTGTTTTTCCCCTCAAGTACAGAAAAACCGCTGAGAAAACTGTCCATGACACATAAATTCGATCTGTCAAACTGATCTAAAGGAAAGTTTGTCTGAACAAAACTTGATACTAAAATTTAAAAAAATCAAATGCTTAAGCTTACGAACGAATGTTTTGCTTTAGTACGGAATACTGTAACACAACATTATACATCTCAAAAGTAGAAGAAAATCAAATTAATTTAACGATTAATAATGCTATTGGTTTTTCATTTTGTTTTTGTTCGGGTCATTTGTGACACGTGTTATGAAGTTTGATTTATTTACTACTCAAGTTAAAGTTTGTGACAAACCATTTTAAAGCTATGAACGACTTTTTCTACAAAAGAATTGGGTGTTTTGGTTTTAAACCCACTTTGTGAATTTTTTATTTTGAATTTCAGCATTATACAATAAAAAAGAAAAAATTGAGACTTTGTAATGCTCAGGAAATGAACTAAATTTGAGTGCTCTTTTCCGTTTTTTTGGCAAAAAACTGATGTCTCACGTTCTATTCCACCTTTAAAGGTTAATAATGGATACGTCACTGATACTGTTGCAAAGGCGGAGGTATTAAGTTCCTTTTTTCAAACATGGAATTGTCGATAATAACACCAATCCTATGGCTACTGCAGCACAAACATCTGAAAATGAAACATGTACAAACGTAATTTTTACTCCAGATACTGTTCTTGTTGTTTTACGAAGTATTAAGCCAAGTCATGCTGTGAGTCCTGAAGGATTTTCTGTTTATTTTTACAAACAAATTTGCGAACAAATTAACATTCCATTGGCAAAAATGTTTTCTATGTCAGTGGCTACAGGGAACTTACCATGCATCTGGACCACTGCAAATATTGTGCCTTTTTAAAGAAAGGTAATCCTGCAGATCCAAAAAAACTATAGGCCAATAGCACTTACGGTTGTGGCTTGTAAGATAATGGAAAATGTAATCCGCAAAACGATGATGCAGTATGTGGCAAAATTTAGTATTTTAATGAATGACCAGTTCGGTTTTCTGCCAGGTCGCTCGTCTGTACATTAACTATTGTGTTGCGAGTTTAATCCCGGATTTCGACGTTGGAATTTTACCACCCC
>JAHWFP010023740.1:5975-23085 GCA_023313725.1 Lithobius niger
TAGAATAACGTTGCAATGGACAGGGAAATTGTTGGGGGAGGAGAAGACTAGAGGTTAGCAAATAGCCATATCTTCTGCGCTAACGGACATTGTCTAAGGTGTAGAAGTCGACATGATCAAGTGAAATATATAGTCGGAGTATGTTTTTCTGTACGTTTTTGTCAAACACTAAATTGAAACTCGTTTCCTTCATAACACTTACATCCAATGTGGCGATATTCAAACCAAGGTAACTTGATGTACGTCAATGCAACGATCAACAACAACAGAAACAGGCACAATTGAATATGTGTAAAGCAGACCGATTGGCCGCACGTGCCGGCACCTGTACACAACATTATGACTACAGAATTTAACATTGAGGATTTGGTCTGTGGCTATGCGCTAAAGAAGGACAGGATGGGAAGGGGGGGGAGGGAGTGAAATGCCCACACTTGCTCTTCTCTAGCATCACCACTGCGATGATATTACTTGGATTTGAAAGGTAAACCTCTGACCTTGAGTTTAACAGAATGTGTAGACTAGGACTAGATGGGTCCTGACCTGTAAAAGCTTTTGAGGGGTGCATTATATGGCAGACGTGAAGCGACAATGGCAATGTTTGCCAAGCGACAGAGGGATATTCGGCGAGCTTGCTGAACTCGGTTTTAGGGCATGGGTCGCAATGTCTATTGAAAGTGACTAATATCTAATCAACTCTTATTTTTACCCAGTTTTACGTGGCACATTTACACTAGCTCTAAAACCAATTTCGGTTAATTTTTTAAGTTGTCACATTGCCTCTTACCAAGTTTTAAAGTCAAATAAATTTTCCCTTTTTATTCTTTTTATGGAACCAACGCCCTCAAACGACAGCCAGTGGCAACAGCTTAAACAATCGCTAAAACAGCCTTTTATTACCCATACTGCATTACCAAAGTTTCGCCTGCTAACCTGCTTGCAAGGTCCCACCGGTAGTTTAGTACAAACAATCTGTGACTGACATTGGTGCAACCAGCACCAGGATTGTCAACATTCTCTGTATTCGTAAACAATAATCAACACAAAAACAAACCTGCAAAAAAAGTGTTTATTAACGCGATGGCTTTAATAAACAGTTTTCGGTACGATTTATCAGTCATAGTAAGTTGAGTAGTAACTCCAATAGACGATGTTGAAAATCAAAAAGGTCACTGGAAAGAGAATTCGGGAAATTCTGTCAAACGACGTAGTGCCGTGAGAAACGACTGCAGCACCACTACACAAATGATCAGTCGTTATTGTAGCTGTGGGCTGAACCTAGAAACAAATAGATTATCAGTTAATTGTATCATCTCCTATCTACGTCTAATAATTATTCAATAGAATAACTTATAATTTTCACGGAGACAGGGTAGAGGTCAGTGACCATAGTCAACACAATTTCACAATGATAGACTTATCAAATACACTTTCTACTAACATTCAACACCATTTCTTGTTTACAACTCAACGTAATGTCTTCTTCAGTGTAAAGCTAATATATGAACTAAGTTTAGAACATGGACGTTACGTGATCACTTTCTAACATCTAACTTTCGTGCTTGAGTAATGAAAACATTCTTGCAAATTGCTTTTGCGGTATTTCGTCTTCGCGTGATCCCATGATTTGCCCCTGGTGCCCCACTACTCCTCCGTCTGTCCATATTTATCATTACTTCTGCTTCCAAAAACTAAGAAAATATATTACCACACGAACAGTAGGAAAGGAGCAGTTAAGAAAAGAGCATGGTAGGAGTTATGATCAGGAATTCGTTGGTTCGAGTCCCAGTCAAGTAATCTCAATGAAATGTAATTATATAATAAAAGACTTACCAAATATCAGCTATTTTTAGTGTATGACTTCCACTGTTATGCTACTGAGTTTCCTTTACCCCAAGTGCTGTTTTTAATAAACTTAGTAGCATCCAGAAAAGGTAGTTAATAAACAACCGTGGACCCAAGGATTTCTTTCTGGACGTGACAGTTGTAGAGATCCGAAGGCATTAAAGAAAGAATAATCCTCGAGAATATGTTCCCGACTTTTTTTTGTGGTGGTTAACAGAAGTACGAGTTGTATTGACGTAACTGGGCATGGTTCGTATTCCACGGGTTTAATAAAGAAAAAGAATTAAGACGGTATCGAGCAATGGCGCAAAGACACACATTCCCCCAGAAAAATAAAAAAAGAGGGGAATAGCTCCTCCACACATCAAGGTGGGCCTTAAAGAATGACAGGTTAGGTACTGATACAACAGAGTAGTCCTGGTATAGTTGTGAATCTATACTGGGAAAATGGATTACTGTGACCGAGTTTCTTGAAGGAGGAATAAAGGCTGCTGAACCAAGTTTTCTGTTTGTATAGTAGATACATTTTTAGGAAGCTCGTCTTGTGTCATATCCAACGTAAGCACCCGAACCCCTCTAAGCAGTGTTTCTCTAACCACACATAATGATAAGTCAAATACGCCTTTTCACAAACATGTGCATACTTGGGCTTCTGTAGTACGATGACCTCTCTGAATTATCGCTTCAATGAGTGCTTTTCCACGTCTAATATAGGAAACTATATCTTCGGTAGGATGCATCATGACTCATTAAATCGCTTAAATGGTGGACTTGAGTCAAATCGTTTGTTCGAGCAAATGCTCTATTTAATCTATCCCAAATAGCCTACTCTTTACATACCTCACTCCTTGGAATTGGACATAAAGAATCGGAATCATCGTTTGCATTAGCCTGAGTTTACACTCCCTGATTTTCTTCTCCCATTCTTCTCTTTGAGCTGGAGTTGCTACTGTTGGATGCAGTGAATTTCCTTCTAAATTTCCCTTATCTAGCATTTTTCCTCAGCAAGACATAATAATTGTGCCTTCCGTAATTTGTAATTACTCGCACTGGTTAGAGTGACAATTCACTAATACGTAGCTGTTGGAAGTACTTGAGGGATTTCTTGTGCCTTTCACTGTAGTACTTGCTGTTAAGGTTAGTCCCATAATTCTGCCATAATAGTTGTAGTTACTTGTTATCTTGTTATTTGTAGTGTGAAACTGTCATCCCTGTTTTACGCAAGAAGGAAAAGTTGTTAATAAGTATTACTATCAGAACTCTAGGTTCTCGAGTTGTCCTTCGTAAAATTGTTGGCTGGCCATCCGACCGTTGCCACCACGTGTTAAGAATGCTTTTGGTATGCAGAACATGGTTACGATATCCTAATGGGCCCACTCATGAAATCGTCATGTTCCCACGTTTTCAGAGAACGCTTACGGGATCGAAGATTGCAATAATTTATTGGAAGCATGATGAGCACACTCTTTCCTATTACAAACAAAAACGTCAAGTGTGCCGTAAAAAAGGGGGATACATGATTGAATTTTTCCTTTTTAAATGTACACGGATAAAAATTGATGATTTTTTATTGAAATAATCAAATGTGTACAATTGAGAAAATTGCACCTGTTTAGGTGCTGTAGTGCTTTACGTTTTAAATATATGTTTCGTAAAGCACGACAGCACCTAAACAGATGCAATTTTCTCAATTGTACGCATTTGATTATTTCAATTAAAAATCATCAATTTTTATCCGTGTACATGTTAACAAGTGAAAATTCAATCATATAACCCCCTTTTTTTACGGCATACTTGACGTTTTTGTTTGTAATCCGTGTAACTTTTTTGGAGCTTGATTTACCTAATCAAGCTCCTATATGCTAGCAAGCGAAGTCGTCATGGCATGACTCCGCATCACCCAAAACATGGCCACCTACAGTAAAGGCCGTATCATCTTTGCCTTACACAATGCTCTGCTAGAAGGCGAAACAAATACCGACGCGCCAGGTTGCCAAGTGGCGTCATCGATTGGCAGAATTTGGAATCCTCGTCGGTTAATTTGAAATTCGCTGCTTGGTGTAGAGATGGCAGCATCTAGCAAACTTGCGCTTGCTACTATGTCAATTGTTGATTTTATTGCCTTTTTTTGGTCTGATACGATACGGCCTTTAACGTAGGTGGCTTTTCCAAGACCGCTTTTCCGAAATATATTGGACTGTGCATGCGCCGACTCTGACGTCAGTTGTGTTCTTTGTTGCGTCATGTATTTGTTATCTCTGATATCAACATGGCTGTCATTGTCGATCCGACTAATCGACGTGCCTCTGGACCACGAATGGACGCAACTCTGGACCACCTGTACTAACAAACTAGTGAATACTTATTAGGAAACGTAAGTGGGTCTGCTTCGAACGTAAAAATTGTATTCGCGTGTGTTATTCTACAATTGACAATGTGGAATTTACTTTAGGCTCACTACTAGAAGAAACGATCATGGTCCTATGTGCAAGGCCAGCTGAGATAGTAGCTGCTTCCTGGATCAACCCGTATCTTAGCCGGCCTTGCCCAAGCGCGACCTCCCGGCATAGACCCGGGAGCCGCCACGCCACGCCACGCCACGCCATGCCGCCGCCGCCGTCGATGATTTTCCCAATTATCCGCACGCCGTTGCTCATGAAAAATAATTTCGGCACACTGCCGCTGCCCGCCGCCGTTAATTTTTCGGCGTGCCACGCCACTAGGTAGTTTTGCATTTTAATACAAAATTTCAGTTTGAACTTTTTAACGAGATTTTCACGATCTGAGGAACGTTAAAAACAAAAAAGGTAAGAAGATTAAAATCCTTGAAATGGCAAAACGAAACTCAAAACAAACAAATGTGCTGAATTACTTTGTCGTCATAGTGTGCTAGTTATTTTTCACATTCGTGCAATGAGATTGGAGGTGTTATAATGTTTTACACTTTTAACAATCTCCTGCTACAGCTCAGCCACCAGCCCTCAGTCGGTTTGCATGCATAGCATCCCATCAAAGACCATAGCCATAAGTTACATTTATTTCTAACAACAATAAAAATTCCTAAACATTGTGATCATTCTGACTACCACAGGGCCTCGTCACAAAATATGTGCGGAACAGCGTTTTTTGTGGGTTTGTTGTTGTTGTTGTTGTTGTACAAAATCAAGCTCCATAGCTCACAGTTGTGTTCTTGTTTACAGCTATGGCGTTGCACTACAAAGGTTTATGCATGCAGTCGGTTGTTGCTGGCCACTTTGAAACAATTCAACTCAGCTACGAAAGCCTGCACCTGTGAAATAAATACGACGTTCTATCGTTTCTAGCTGCCAATTTCGAGGCCGAACGTAGCTTAGTTTGGTTTAAATCTATATCATTTAGCTGAAACACAGATTCTTTCATTTCATTTCATTTTATTCATCAGAAGCCTTGGCCCTAAACCACACACTCCTTAGTACAAAATGTTTAACACCACAAAATCCTCAAAAGGAAGGCAGGAAAACAGGGAAAAAAAACGCTCCACCACCTACTACAATCATATAACTAACAGGGGAGGCCGGAAACCCCCTGAGCAAATGCTACACAGCTCCACCCGTCGCTCTGCAGAATTCGGCTAGGAGACGCAACTTTCGTAGCGGACACTCACCCGCAGTGGTCGACAGCAACTGGTCAAGCATAGGGTGTTTCCGTAAGTATGGGGTCAATGGGCCGCGCAAACAGCGATACACAAGACACAGAACAAGGAAATGTTCAGGAGTTACTTCGACCTTACAAATAGCACAATGCGGGGTATATACCCACCCAAAACGACATAACACGTGCCCGAAGAATGTATCTGGAGTTTGCTGAGTGGCATTGTTCCCTAGTTACAATGGGTAAAACAATGTAAAACAATCAAAATGATTGTTCGAGGTCCCGTAACTCCGGAACGGCTCGACCAACGAAAAAGTGGTCTCTGTAAGGATGAAGCCCAGGGAAATTTCTGTCCTAGATCATATTTCAGATTTTAGGTAGGTGCAGTAGTTTCTTTTCTGAAACCGCGTCACACAAGGACAAGAACGAGAACAACAACAAGTTTTCAAATTTATGTGTGGCTCCCTACTTTTACTCTTGCACGGAATTGCGTAAAAGTTGGCATAAAATATACTTCCCGTACCTATCTACTATCTGGCAAAGTTTGGTCGAAATATATTGAATAGGAACGGAGAAATTAATAGTTTTAGTTTTGCTGGAGAGACGACTTCAATCATATATATGCACGGCTAGGCCCTGTGTTATTTATTTCATCTTCCAAAAATAATTCAGCTCAGAACTATACTGAACTACACCTATTCATTTTGGTAAACATCGTTGCATTCTCCTTAATTCCAAAAATTACGACAACTAAACGTTCTCAGTATGAAATAATAAAGTAATAAATATAATGACCAACACCATGTGGAGACCTTATTTCGTTTTGACTCACACCAACATGTGTAATACGAAAGTCCTAATCCTGGAATCCAGGACGAAACAAGATGGCATTATACGGAGATTGAAAAATAACCTTTTACCTCAATAAATTATTACAAACAAAAACGTCAAGTGTGCCGTAAAAAAGGGGGTTACATGATTGAATTTTCACTTGTTAAAATGAACACGGATAAAAATTGATGATTTTAAACTGAAATAACAAAATGAACAATTGAGGAAATTCCATCTCTTTAGGTGCTGTTGTGCTTTATGTTTTAAATATATCAGCACCCTGCCTTGCTAACCCATCAGCCACTTCGTTGCCAAAAACACCCACATCACCTGGCACCCGCGTAATGGTGACCTGCAGTGCCCCGAATAGGGAGGGGAAGCACGGAGGAAGAGGCCAATCGCAAAGGGGAAACAGTGAAGATCCGAAAACATGGCAACTACATATCGAGGCCCACATCCAATGCCACAGAAATGGCTACGCGCTCTCCCAGGAAGCTGATGGGAGGAAGCTCAAAAAGTAGCTATTATTCTAACCACACAGGTCAGACACAAAAACCCATTCTCCGCCCTTCTAGGCTTTCTGTAAGAAAGAGACATCACAATAAATACTGCTACAGCTGCCGCCCATTACAGAGGCAAAATCTTATCTTATCGTATGCCCATTAGAGAGGCAAGACCACATTCCACGCTCAGGAGTAGGGAACCCGCACAAAGATTGGAACCGGAAACGACTAACGATAAGTCCAAATTAAAAGCTTTAGCCATACTCGAACCCCGGAGTACTACTCCAGCAGAAAAAATGTTCCCGGAAAATCTAGGAGATTGACGAACGCAAGTCCTGAGGATGAACAAGTCCCCAAATTCTTGATGGGGAACACGCTGCCCGAAGGTGGGCCTTCCCTTGAATATGATAAAACGAGATTCATCAGATATTCCAACAAACTCAAATACTTAATTCGCTTTCCTGAATTTCGCTTTTGTCATCGGTAATAATCGGTTATAATAAATATACAAAATGTATTTCAAAATGATTAGCTGCAGCAGGTAGTAAAATAAGACAAAGATTCACAAACAATTGTAGGAGGTGCAACATAAGTAGAAAGACAATAGACTTATAATAATAATAGAGGTTTAAAACACCAAAATAGTAAGTGTTTTGGGAAACGGGAGGGCGGAATTGCCACTTATCCCGGTCCGACGTTAAAAAAGCATGAAACTTTAAGAAATTTTTTTTCAAAAGAAAAATGTTCCCTTCCTCCGAAACTTCCTCACCAGCCAAATTACGGGGGTGGGGGGACATAAATGCGGTCTCTTAAGGAAGCGCCTCATGGTCAACCTACTCAAGCCAATGCCGGAATGAGCCCACGGACGGAGCTGATACAACCGACTCTGGTAGAGAGTTCCAGGACTTCTTCCAACCTAAAACAAGGAAAGTTCTCTGCTAATATATGGGCTTGAAAAATTAGATAACTTTCAATATCTCCCAAAGCAGTTAGTGGGGCAATCTCCATGAAGAATAATAAAAATAGTTCGGCCGACTAGCCACAGTTTTAGCCTCTCTGGGAGATTCCCACTAAATTCCTCGTCAGGCAAAGTCTGCAGTTTAGAAATTCTTAAATGATAAAACAAAATTTTTAAAAATTAACAGACCGTAGGACGTAGTTATAATACCACAATTTTTTTGCCAGTTAATAATGAACTTGGACAAGAATAAGATCTCTTAAAAAAAAGTAGGGAACCATAACTTCGAAAATGGTAACAAAAATTAAGAAAATATGGAATATTTCCTAGAAAGTAGAAATATCGAATAAACGCAAATCTACGGGGTAGGTTATAATCTTTTCCTAGGGTCCAACGTATAAACAAGAATAAAAAACACACATGACTGTTATGCTTTCTTCAAATAATCAATTTTACACATAATCCAAGTGAATAATTTCCGTGCTGACCATTTGCCTCGCAGATAACATGCAATCTTTCAAGACAGAAGCGTACTACCGTGATAAAAAGACTTGCATCCTATTTAGGCGCCTGAATATACGATTTTACCTAGAAGTAATTGGTACAAAGATGAAACCAACGGCATTCGCTCTTGAAAACTGTCATAAATAACATATCAAAAGTCTACCAAAATATTCTTGGTGGAAATCTGCCATTTAAAAAAATGGTGCCCGAATTCATCACTTTCTCTGTTATTTATTGAAATAATGAATTCCCTTTCACAATTAGCAAAATTATAACCTTAGCTTTTTTGTCCCTCTTGAAATTTCCTTTCCTATGATACCAAACATAACCGGAAGTAAGTACCGGAAGTGGTACTGATGTGTTAGTGAAAAGATGCCATTTTTTTTTTTCAAAATGGTGTCTGAATATGACACTTTGATTTCACTTTCATAGTTGGCGAAATTACACCCTTCTCTTTATTGTTCCTCTTGAAATTTTACTTCCAATGATACCAAACACAACCGGAAGTGGTAGTAATGAATCATGACTAGTGCATAGTACATGCAATAATGGAAATAATACTGCCTAAAATTGAAGGCATTGTTCACTTTGCGTGAAAAGCATTGAATTTGGTTTGGATGCACATGTAGGCTAACTGGCTGGACAGGAAAGGTGATATACATCTTTTACGTAACAGCAACCCTTGAACCACAAAATCGTGTTATCACCCTTGTCATGTGAACGCCCCTTTTTTCAGTTGGTTGTTATAGTGATTTTCTGAATGGTGGGAATCTGTTCTTTCCATCAATCCTAATCGATATTGTTTAACTTAGATAGTCCTACACCCATTTAGAGGTGAAGAAGTAATGGCGTAGCAGCCAATTCAAAGTGGTCTTGTTAGCCCCCTAATTGCCCGAAGTGAACTTGCTTAGGATTTTCTGAAAGGTGGGGATCTATTATTTCTATCATCCTTACCAAAAGTTTTTAGCTTAGATAGGGACCGTTCTACAGCCATTTAAAAGTGTAGCTGTAATTGGTGTAGCGGCTCGTTTCAATTTTAAAGTGCCATTGTAATGCTCGTATTTGTATTGTATCTAAGCTGAACAACTTCGGTTAGGATGGATGTAAAAAATAGGATCCCACCTTTCGGAAAATCCTAAGCGTGTTAACTTCAGGCAATTAGATAGACTAGGAAGAGCACTTTGCATTTGAAAATCACCATACGCTTTCGCTGCTACGCCATTACCTCTTCACCTTTAAATGGTCCCTATCTAAGGTAAAACAATTTTGGTTAGGATTGATGGAAAGAACAGATCCCCACCTTTCATAAAACCCTAAGCATGTCTATTTCGGGCAATTAGAGGGTTAACAAGAGTACTTTGCATTCGGAAATCACCAATCGCTTTCTCGCTACACCATACCTCTTCACCTCTGAATGGGTGTAGGACTATCTAAGTTAAACAATATTGGTTAGGATTTATGGAAAGACCAGATTCCCAACATTTCGGATTTGCAAGAGCACGAAAATCACTATAACAACCAACTGAAAAAAGGAGCATTCGTGCGAATTAAGGGTGATAATACGATTTTGTTGTTCAAGGGTTGCTTTTACGTAAAAGGTGTATATCACCTATTGTGTGCTGAACGTTTTTGCTTCACATTATGATTTTGATTTATTGACGGTTAAGGAATTAGTACCTTTTGGGGGGGATTTAAGTCACCTCTAGCAGGGGTTTTGAACTTGCCATCCTTTTTTTTTCCCAGTTAGCCTTCATGTGCATACATACCAATTTCAATGCTTTTCACACAAAGTGAACAATACCTTCAATTTTGGGCAGTATTACTTCCATTACGGTATTTATATGCACTAATCGCCATTCATTATTGCCACTTCCGGTAGGTACTTCCGGTTATGTTTGTATCATTGGAGAGGAAATTTCAACAGGAACAATAAAGATAAGGGTGTAATTTCGCTAACTGTAAAAGGGAATTCAAAGTGTCATATTCAGACGCCATTTTGGAAAAAAAAAATGGCGTCATTTCACTAACACATTAGTACCACTTCCGGTAGTTACTACCGGTTATGTTTGGTATCATTCGAAAGGAAATTTCAAGTGGAACAAAAAAGCCACCGGTATAATTTTGCTAACTGTGAAAGGGAATTAAGTATTTCAATAAATAACAGTGAAAAATGTCGAATTCGGGTGTCATTTTGAAAAATGGCGCCTTTCTACCAAGAATATTTTGGTAGACCTTTGATATGTTATTTATGACAGTTTTCAAAGGCGAATGCTTCAAAGGAATCATCTTTGTACTAATTACATCTAGGTTTGGCCATTTTTGCACTATATTCAGGTGCCTAATTCCACGTTGTTCACAAGCAATGCGAGATGTCCCATCAAAGTGTCCAGAGAACACACTGTTCATGATTTACGAAAGTCTCTACTGGACTCTGATGATTCAGGAACGAGGACGTCACGGTTGTTCTCAGGATACAGTGAAGTAACACTTCGCAGCAGTTATAAACGATGTGGAATGGGATACAAATCTTTTTTTTTTAACAATCTTATTACTACTTCCCTGAAAGATTGCATGCTGCCGGGAAGCAGATGGTCGACACACATATTATTGATGGGTAATATGTATAAAATTGATAAATTAATGAAGGTATAACAGCCAAGTGTGTTTACAAGGGTTTGCTTATACTTGCGTAAAGATTATGGCCAACCCTTGCACGATCCTTGAGCTAGAAAAGGTTTTCGTAAGGATGTAGTGTAACATTGTTTTGGTTACCTGGATACTAGATTCAGCGGGAGGTCTTGATTTTCTGTTATTATACCATCTGTAGTGAGAAACAGCGAATTCACAAAGTGACATGGAGACCAGAAAGATGCAGGCGAACATCCAAACATCGATAGCCTTAACATATGCAACGGGTGGTAGATTTTTCTGCGACTGGTCCAGCCTGGTAGATAATGTTAGGAGAGTAGTTAATCCAAGAGCAACACGTGCAGGTGCCAGCTCAAGAGGAAGCCAGAAGGAAATCCAGGAGATAAGGACAATAAATGACGTAGGGGCATATGACGTAATCATGTGGTATCCAAGCTGATGTTGTAAACGTATCCTTATTTGCAAGCAAGAGAAAACTGTTAACAAAACAAACAAAAAAACAATTTTGTTAAGACGCTTTTCTTTTTATCAGGAGTACATAAAGAGCCGTATTAATGACGAATGACGAACTGTGATTCAATAAAGTCTAGTCTAGTTCTGTATATAGCTTTAATTTTAACTTTTTATTAGACTTGATGTACCAGGCCGGTAACCCAGTAGGGGGGCCCGTCACCTGAGCTTTTTTTTTTTTACTTGTCTTTTTAACTCTACCCTTTTATTCGGAATTTTGTTGATGCATATTTACCTTCCTTTTTTGTGCCTTTTTTTCATGTTTCAATTTGGTTCACTGTTATGTGTTGGGCTGCTTTGTACGTGTTGTTCTTTCCCCTTACCCCCCCCCCCCCTTCTTGATTTGTGCCTATTGCTCCCTGACTGCTTGGGAGCGTCCACGGTGTTATGGCCTTCGGGCTGGGCACACGCCAAACAAACAAAAAATCACGTGGTGGTTATATCGGTTTACCAGCTGAGTTGTAGTGTGATGAAAACCAAAGTTATTAAAATTTTCTTATAATTGGCTGCATTTTTGTGGTACGAAAATTCGCTGAGTAGGTCTCTGTTCTGGTTCAGAGGCATATCTGCAGCAGAGTTCCAGATACTATGTCCAATACTCCTCGTGCCAACACTACTAATTCTTCATATGTTCTTCGAAATATAAAAAATGTGTACATTTCACAGGCACGTATAGGAAGGATTGGGGAAGGGGTAAGAAGAAAAGTGGCACAAAGGTCCGGAAATTGAAGGTAAAAGTGTCGTTAAGTTATTCGATTTCATGACGAAAGCGACACTAACTTACCAAACTTGAAGGCAAAACTCCAAAAGACCCGTTTTAAAAACAAAAGCAACACTGAGATCCCAAAATTGTTAGCAAAACTTTCCCAGGGTCGCGGATTTAAGGGCAAAGGGGACAATAACGTCCCAAAAATGAAATTACAAGTGCCCATAGGGCCTGGATTCAGGACAAAAGCACCAAGGTTCCAAAATTAAAGCGGAGAGTGAAACCCCGAGGTCCGGTTTTCGTAGATAATAGTATCCATCAGTTCCCTGAATCAAGGAAAAATAACTCAATTCCGGCAGATCGTTACTTTGATGAAACGCTTTTTTCAATTATTATAAGAAGTTAATTTTGACAAAACTGTGTAAAAGGATTCACCATTTTCCACCTTCGAAGGTCCATTTTTTAAAATAACGTTCTGCGAGTGCGAGGCAGTACTTTCACAATAAAATGATGACCGACTCTCCCCACTACTTCTCTGGGGAGAAAGGTCCAACGATAGCTGCAAAAAAGAAAAAAGTAAGACAACTGGAGAGACCCTCGTTGCATACAATTTATTCAAGAAACGAATGAGTCTTTGGTCTAGGTGTCCACGGTCACAGCATGTAGCACTTTGCGATCAACGATTTGATCAAACTGAAGAATATCGACAAAAGACGAAACTGCCTGTGCTGAATAAACTGTATGTACCGATGGTCTCTTGTTGTCCTACCTGATGTTTTTAAATACTTCTCCAGCGTGAATATCTGGATTCCGTTAAGCGGAGCATAAAAAATCCCCCAAAAAACCAGTGGTGATGAGTTTAACCTACCGGAAATGCTGATTGGTCAAGAGTCGAAGGACAATCCGGCTATTGTCCATGGCTTTTTTCCCCAGAATTATCTTGCGAGGAAGTCATCACAACCCATTCTTTGAATGGCTAAAAATAATAAGTAAGTCCTACTAGGTAGCACTGGTATGACCGTTTCAATGAGCATTATAATAAACTCACCGAAAAACTCACCGACCGATTACACAAAAACCGACAGCTTCCACCAAAAGTGACGTCACACTTTATGAACGGACTCGATGCATGTTACGGTGGAATATGATGCACGTTCATGAGGCTCCCCATTAATTACCTGTTCTCCTGAGATACTCAGCAGTCACGCTTTCATTGTCAAGGTCCGTTACTAAGCAGTTTAATCCATATATCAACATACCGCCTGCCTTATAACACCTGCGCGCCGATCGCGTCCGCGCATTCACCATAGTCAAGATCAACTTAGACAGTAGCTTCGTTCCTCGCGTCTAATAGACAAGCCAGCGTGAACGCATTAATTGTGTCGTCATAAACCAGAATGATTCTCATATTTTAAAATCACAATTTATAATTTTCTAAACTAGTGTTGTATAATTTAGCTTCGGCGATCTATTGGAATATTTAATTTTAAATTTTAATGCAGTTTTGATCTATAGTAATTATTAGCAAACGGTTAATAATTAGTACTGCGCACACACAGATAAAACTTCGGTCATTGTAGGCACGCAAAGGATCATATTCGTTCTGGGATAACGTAAATAAAGTTCCCTAATATTCAACAGAAAATCTCGTAGACGCCACATTTTAAGACGGATTTTCAGCAAGGGAAAGACTAACGGTAAGTAAATAGACCTTTGGGGCCGTACTTGATGTGAAGGATCGATCAAAATGGCGCTGGGAGGAATATCCCTTTAAACGCATTTATTTCCTAAAGATGAGTGACTGGATACCTCTTTTAGTTTTGTGGGGATCCTCTGTGTGGTGACACTTTCACCCATTTGTTAATTACGTCTTCATAATATTCCTAGCAAAGTACAACTGCTAGTCCACTAATATTTAGTCGGATTTGGATTTGTGTATTAGGGCCGTGGCCCATGGCCCATAGTCTTACGCCCTGACACATCTGCTAATAAAACCTTAACCTATACAACATAGAAACCATAGAATCTTGGTTGGTGGAATTAGCGCAACAATCATATTCTGCAGCCGATGAGTGCTATGCTTCAACAGTGGTACCACGCTAACGAATCGTCAAATTCACAGTGCGTTTGCGAACTACTTTATTGAGGTGAGGCTTCAACGCTGAGTTGTACGAAGAGTTTATGAAAATGCTGAATCTAGACACACGCTAGCGAGTAGCCGCCAAGTAACAGTAGATTATCCCATTGTAGACATCCGATTGTTAGAAAATTGATTGTTAATGGTAAAAAGACGGCTTAGGGCCTTAGGGCTTCGTCGGGCAGATGACCGGGTGCGGTTAACGCTCGCTAAAAACCCTTTGACCCTTTGATGGCTTCACTAGTAGATTCGTGTATGTTAACTGACGCAACTAAAAGCATATTTTGGCATGTTGAGAATAAATTCCAATAAGCAGAAATCTTTCAAATTGTGGTAAATGTAAGGGAAAGGGTCAGAGATAAAGAAAATCTAAAAGTTAAAGGATGAGTGTCCACCATCCACCTAGAGAGAAAGATGCGTCAATAACGTTGTTTTTACGTTACTGACTAGTAACTAGCTAGTCACTAGCTAGTCTCTAGTTAGTAACGCTAGCTAAGATAGGACGTTGTAACCCTTTAAGATAACCTTTTCAGATAGAACGTTGCAACGCTAGATCTAGACACACGCTAGTGTGTCGCGCCAAGTTAGGCAACAAACATCACAACAAATATCACATCAAGTCAATTGTCGAGGTTGTAAACCATTGTAGCGCAACGCCATAGCGTCAGTGTCTTATGTCTTGATGCATAGTCGAGCACATTTCAGTTACTTGGGTTAAAATCATAATTACTAACAAAAACGTCAAGTGTGCCGTAAAAAAGGGGGCTATATGATTGAAGTTTCGCTTTACTTGTTAAAATGTACACGGATAAAACTTGGATGATTTTTAATTGAAATAATCTAATGTACAATTGAGAAAATTTGCATCAGGTTAAGTGCTGTTATGCTTTACGTTTAAAATATATGATAGGTAAAGCATAACAGCACTCAAACAGATGCAATTTTCTCAATTATACATTTGATTATTTCAATTAAAAATCATCCAAATTTTATCCGTGTACATTTTAACAAGTAAAGTGAAACTTCAATCATATAACCCCATTTTTTACGGCACACTTGATGATTTTGTTAGTAATCCGTGTACCTTTTGTACGGCTATGGCGTCGTGCTTCAAAGGTTTATGCATGCATTGTTGCTGGCCACTTTGAAACACTTTAACTCAGCTCTGAAAGCCTGCATTTACGAAATGAATACGCCATCCTATCGTTTCTAGCTGCCAATTTCGAGGACGTGGCCCGTCCGCGAAATTAAGAACGTAGCTTAGTTTGGTTTAAATCTACATGCGTTTAGCTGAAACACGGATTCTTTCAAAAAGGGTTTAAAGGAGCAAAGGGTTCAACGAGCGTTAACCACTCCTGGTCATCTGCCCGAAGCCCTAAGGCCCTATGTCTGCAACAGCCAGATTCCCAGGCGGTCACCCACCCAAGTAACAATCTAGCCCAATGCTGCTTAACTTCTTCACGGATTCTTTCATTTTGATGAAACAATGAACTTTTTAGCAAAGACATAACACGTGCACGAAGAATGGATCTGGAGTTTGCTGAGTGGCATCGTTCCCAAATTACAATGGTTAAAACAATGTAAAACAATCAAAATGATCGTTCAGGCACCCGTAACTCCAGAATAGATCGACCAATCGAAAAAGTGGTCTCTCAGAGGATGAAGCCCAGGGAAATTTTTGGCTAAGATCATGTTTCAGATTTTAGGTAGGTGCAGTAGTTTTTTTCTGAAACCGTGTCACACAAGAACAACAACAACAACAACAAGTGAACAGTTTTCAAGTTTACGTGTGGCTCCCTACTTTTACTCTTGCACGGAATTACATAAAAGTTGGTGTAAAGTTAGAAAAAGTTGCTATCTACTATCTGGCCAAGTTTGGTCAAAATGTATTGAATAGGAACGCAGAAATTAATTGTTTTAGCTTTGCTGGGAGATGACTTCAATCATAAATATACACGGCCATAGCCGTGTATGATGCGGTACAAAAGCTTAAATTGTGTTGAAATCGAGAGCAATGACACCACCTAACAAAAATTAACTCGTATAGGAATGCCAACTAAGCTGCTTTCAATGCAAAGTCTTACCCTCAATAACGTTGAAAATGTGTTACTAGTCCGCTCAACCCCATGTTAAGTCCCATAGGGTGATTATTCATCGATACCGAGATAACGGAAAGGCTACCAGCTATGAAATTGGACAAATGGGTGCAGTACAATACGAACTATGTACCTTTTAGGGTTTGGAGCCTGGGGGCGTAACGGGAATGGCGTGGGAAGGCGCGTAAGTGCGAAAATATTGTTATAACCATTGTTAGTATTGTCGGCATCGTCTTTCATTGGACGGCCAAAGTTCGGACAATGAGAACGCGTATACTGACGTGCGTGCCTAGACGCACACTAGTGTATCACGATAAATCTAAACAACGTTGCAAAGAAATTGTATTCACGTCCAATTCACGAAAAATAAAACAACTGTAAAAACAAAGCAAAATAAACAAAACCAAAAACTGGTATAGAGGCCACCAAGTTGAGAGTGGTTCACCCCTTCAAAGAAGTGATATCAACACACCAAAACTAACTAAATAAAACAAATTACAACAAAATTAAAACCAAACCAAAAACCTATAAAGAAGTTACTAAGGTAAGAATGGTTCGGCCTATAGGCAAAAGGTAGTAGCAAATTGTTGAAAACTAATTTCTTGTTGACGTGGCACTTTATTACTCATCTGCAGGGTAGTGGATTTGAATTAATACACAATTTAAAAAAAAGGAGTGATATCATGTCAAAAACTAAAAGTGGTAAAAGGGGCCGCCAAGTTCCGAATGGTTCGGCCCTTC